>LUCM01006154.1:9376-101687 GCA_008360955.1 Fasciolopsis buskii
GGAACACTCGTCTACCATATCGTGCCTTATTTTGTGTTCCTCCTAATTAATGGAAGAAGCTATGCTATGTGGAGGCCAACAGATGAGGTGGCAACGTGGAATGAGAAAATGTACAGCGAAGTTAGGTAAAGTAGGTGTCTCACGGCTTCGTGGTTGGGGTCCGAAAGACTCGTCAACTTGCTGACTGGAGACACTGAAGGATATGGCAGTGAACCGTGAACAGTGGCGATCGTGCTGTCATTTTCTATCGAATCAGAATGATTGAAAATACGTGTGTTCGTACAGTTAGGCTGTGTTCCGTGTGTTGGCTGCAGCGGCATCTTATCTTTTCCCGCCTGTGTAGGTCCACTCCCTGTTCCCATTGAATATTCACTCTTTTTATATAAACGTGTAATTCTGGAGAAAGGCAGCGGTCAGTGAGGCTTGACTTGGTGTTTATCGCTGAACGATGATATGATTCACGTTGAGTTAAATTGTCACTTTCACCTGTGAGACTTCAGATATGAATAAAATTGGATCCTTCATTGCATTCCACTCCATTCCACTCTATGGCACCAGCGTTTTGCTGCTTCATTTGGCAACAGTAAGATGGGTCAAGACGAGCTTAGCAATACTGTCATTTTGTGTCGAATCTCGTCCTTGCGGATTCAATTTTTTCACGATTTTGGCTCCATTTTGTTAGCTTTCTAGATTGGACTATTGTTTCATTAATGACAACGTAAATGAAAATACTATCCACCGAGTGCACTTGTATCTTGGAACCCAAATCGATTGCCCTTGGTCGTAATAAGAAATGTCGCAGATTCTGACCGTAGTTCGATTGCTCATGGTAGTGCTAATTTTATCTTTTGGGGAACAAAATAGAAGCCCAGAATCTGTTTTTTTGTCAAGGCAATGAGGGTATAAAAATACACTGAATAATCAATCACGTTTGGAACCCGCGTTTTGTAACCTAAACCACTCATAACCTTTTTGCTCTTGTATTCCCCATTTTACCCATCTCGACCCACTTTAGCCACTTTCCGGGAGTCGGTGCACTCAGTTTGCCAAAAAGCGAATGATACTCGGCTGCTAATCTGATGAACGGTGTGCGTAGTCATCCCACCCATATACCGGTTGGATAAGCACTGAGACTCTGTTGCGCTGTCCTCTTCCAACGTTCTGTTCATTCAGACCACCGCGGATTCCGGCCGTCCTTGACACGTGTTTTGAGATGCACACTGGAACTTCCATTCACTGTTTTCGAATCCACCACTCTTTGATTCCTAACTGCATTCTCCGTCTGCGCACATTGCTGTCTCAGTCTCACTCGGTCCGGGTGGAGAGATAGTTGGTCGTCTTCCGTCCACGTTCCATGTTATTTTTTTTCTTTTTATACATTCGCACAAACTTACATGCTCACAAGAATGCATGTAGTTCGAGGTCGCGTTTGATAACCAAAAATGGAAAACAAAATGTAATTTTTCCATCTCTATTCAGTGCACTACGATGTGATTCTTCAAGGGGAAGAGGGTGCACATGCGAGTAGTAATCGTTCCGCCTTGCGTACATCTGTGTATGCATGGACGGCTTATTGCCCATGATTGTGTGCACCCGTCTGCCTTTCCGGACGCTGTGGTTTTTAGCTCTGATCAGCTTCCGTTACTCACTTGAGACGCGATTTTACGCTCCTTTTGTTGCATCCCCTTGTTTGACTCGCACGTTCGCACTGCCGTTGTTTTGTACAGATACCATTCCATATACATCTTTTCATATCCCCCGAACCTCACTACCCTGTTGCTCCCATTCTCGTTGATCGTTTGTACAAGACCGCACATGCCTCTGCCAAACAATCATCCCTTCACACTTCATTATTTAGTTCCATCTTCCGCCATATCCGAACCTTGGTTGCCCGTTCGTTCCGTTTCCCATTCCTTGATGCAAATTGGCCAACAATTTTTCCATTGTCTGGGAGTTCAGGCAAGCTGGTTCAGTTATGATATGGGGCAGTTGTTTTGTTCCATGACTACGCCACGTTTTTGTATTATAGTCATCACTTTTCGTTTACATTCTCATATCATATAACAAGCCTTTCAATATTGATTAGGCTCAATCCGACTCAGTAAAAAATTGCTCCTCCCGTTTTCAGTATTCGTGTACCAGAATTGGTTGGTGTTAGGTCTATTTAGGATAGCTTGTAATAATTTTGATTTGGAACATCCGGATCTGTCCGTCATAATTGTTGGGTGGTTGTTTATCCCCTTGAAAAAGGAAGTGGTTATCAAGCTAAACCGAAGCATACGGACTTGAAGGCGCGACATACTCTTTGTTTGCTTGCAATGCATTCCATTACTTCAAAATCGTTTCGCAACTATCCACGATGTTGAACTCTTGAGGTCTCGTAAACCCAGAAGATCTATTGCTGCTGGAAGCGAATACTCTATTGTTGCATAAGTCCCATTTCAACAGCGGTTGACGTCCAAAAGGGTTCATTCAAACAGGTTGGTCTCGTTTGAAGTGTCCACATCACTGTCGCACAAGCCAGCTCTCCGTTGGCCGCGATCGCCTTCCTGTAAATGATTAGAGGTCAATTATCAAAGCTAACTTCCTTGGGAATTTACAACCATTTATACAAGAACTTGCAGTCCAACTCCGAAAATCTGATTAATGTTTGAAAAAGATTTGCTTTAACTTTTTACTCCGGACGATCAAAGGTTGTACACCTGTCCAGAAACCTCTTGATTGTTCATGTTTAATCTTTTCTTCGAATACGTGCTTGACTCTTCGGTGCTGCGGACAGGGTATGTCCCACCACTACATGGAGAGGAATCAGCATCCCCATACCCTTGAGTGAACCAAAACCATATGTATTCAATGTATCTAATCCTCATCTAGCTTTCTCTAAACCGTTCAATGCAGGGACCACGCAAGGTGATGCGAAGAGCTGCGGTTCGATGAACTTATCTGACGGCAGCATTAGTGGGAGGGTAAGGGAGTTTGCAAGCGTTAAACACTTAGCTGCCTTCAATTTCCGCACACTCATCCGAGTAGGACAGCAGGCTGCCCTAGCTAGAACACTTGAGGCAATTAAAGTAAATGTACATTGTCTTCAATCCCGATTCCATGATCACTTTTTCCAAATGCAACCTTACTATCTCGCTTCACTCTTCGCGTGTCCCGTGATCCGGTTTCGTGCACTAGTGGTCAAACTGGAGTTGGGATCGGTCTGAGCATGCGGGATTTCCATCAACAGCCGTTTATATGCAGTTCGGTTGGACGGTTCTGTACAAGTCAATAGAAGACGATTGAATCGCCGTTGTTTGTTCGTCGTATCTGTGTGCGTGGCGCCAAATTGTAGATCTCCATATGGGAAGGACGACGTCTTCTGTGGTGTATCTCGTTTACACCGAAGTGCGCGTTTGACAGACGTTGTGGTCGTTGCTGGTGATTTCAACGCCCAACTTGGGTACTTAGCGGAGACGGGACGGCACGTCGGAGGCCGATTTTCTATCCCAGCCGATCGGACCGACAACGGAGATCGTCTCGTCCAATTTTGTTCTGATCATTGACTGTTTCTGGCGAACACCAATTTTTGTCATGAAAAGCGATATCGGCTCACCTGGCACCTCCCTTCGCCTTTATAGCGTTGGACTCATGTGGACCACTTTGCCATCGATCACCAATGACGTGGACCAATCGAGGATTGCCGATCGTTCTGATTCCTACCTGTGGACTCAGGTTATGCTTTGGTCCGAGCTCACTTTTGTCTACTTCTAGTCGTGGTCACTTCAGCAGGAAAACCATGCATCCTGCAGAGCTGGTACTAGACGACAGTCTCCCACTTCAGTTCCAGTCATAAATTTCAATGGGGTTGTCGTCTCGACAAAATGAACAGGATCCGAGCGAACACTGAGGGCAGATCAAAGAAGCCGTGCACTCAGCGGCAATTTCCACTCGGGACTCCTTGCCATGTAAACCCAAGAAATGGTGGATATCCTCGATGTCACTTGCTTTGTTGGATGCTCGCAGATCCGTCTCCCTGGACGCAACATAGAATGAGATGGATAGATCCCCGAGACGTCAACTGACTAGGAGTTTGAGAAATGGCCGGGAACAGTGGTGGATAGGGAAATATGGGATAATGGAAAAGGCCGCGGCTGTCGGAAATAGTCGCGACCTTTATTGACCGATTAGGAGTATTGGTTCACGGAAGCCGAGTGTAAGGGGGCTGATTAGGCAGTTCAGCGGCACTGATTCACTCCGCGGAGCGTCGGCTGATGTGTTAGGCAGAATATTTTAGGGAGCAGTTTAGTTGGCTCACAACTACACTTGGCCTTCCATTTATGCTTGCAATTAAACCAATACAGGTGGATACTAATTCTCCATCGGAGGAGCAAAGATGATCCGAGGCAAGAACTGTATTCGAGAAATGTATTGTGTATATTATGGTGCCGACTTAACACCGTTACGACGATATGCTAGATGAGAAGCCACAACAGATGCCGAGTGGTCGTAGGGATTCGAACTTGAGGGCTGTGTAACACTGCGATCCGGGCAGAAGCGTACAGATTTGGTTTGCGGTAAAACAAAAGCCACCAAATAAATGCCACAGTAGTGATATCAAGCGTCAAAGTAGATCTGAGAGGAAATGATGTCCGGAAATAATCAAATTTCTCTGAAATAGCGGTGCCAGTATACGTCCGTGATGTTTTCCCGACGTCCGGTTATCGATGAAAGGTCTGGTGTACATGGCACTTGTGAGGTCTGTATGGCTGTACGACTCCGAAACATAGTCGTAAAGGTCAGAGGATATGCGAAGGCATTTTGTGTTTGACCACCGTTGTCTTTGTATTACTGGTAGAATATGGTGGGAGAATTTTGTGGGCAGCTGAGAGGTTAGGCGCAAGGTACTGGCCTCAGGGTTCAGTCTGTAGAACAGGTACTGGAAATGAATAGGTTCAGGGGTCTGGGACATGTTTTTCGCATATCCACATGATGACTGCCTCTTTCTACGCTGTATTTCGATTGAGGTGATGGTTGGATGATGGTTCGGGGTAGCCAGTGGATGCAATGGGCAAAAATTGATAAATTTAAATTAGTAAACTGGCTTGTGTAGGTGCAGTTACGCTATCGGGGTGCAGGAGATCACTTCAAGCGGTGGTTGGATGTCTGTTGCGGTTACTGGCATTCTTGCATTCGAAATCTTTCTTTTTCTATATATCTTTTCAACTTGCTTTTCGGGAATCGATCTTTCCCCGTCCTTTTTTCTGTGTGAGATGACGCTGTCAGGTTGTAACTATAAACAAACTAAGGTTATGCAAGTTTAACGGTTTTTCAGACCGAACTGAACTGAATCCCTACTGGTAAAGTTTAGCCCGCATGGAGAATTTTTCAATATTCATCCTCTGCGAGTTCCTCCGTTATTATTTTATGCCGGCTGCAAAGGTATTCAGAATTGCGTGTTTTCTCAATTGCGTGTTATTTGAACGATGTTCAAACCACTTAGTTGTTCCATTGGTTTGTTTCCAAAGCTGGGAGCCGACCGGTTTGTCCCATAGGCTGTATTCCGATCCCGTGTACACAGTTTGAGATAGAGACAGTAGACGCGCAGAGTTGCTCACAGTACTATGGCCACAGCAGATCAACCTCAGTAGCAAGTTAAACATACTTATGGGCTTCTTCGTGGGTTCCGAAGTTACTTGTCTTAATTCACTTAGAAAGTGCTTTACGGCAAATTTGTTCCAGAGGACTATCCTGATTAAATCTTGGTGCGCATTAAGCATCATTACCGAATGCGTACGCCAATCGTCACAGTCACGTTCGTTACCATTTGTGGGAAGTGGATACCTCACTTGGTTCTGTTGCCAACTAGGTACTGTATGTTCTACGAATAACGGGAATAGTCGGACCGGTTAAACCTTGTAAGGACATGGCTTTGGATTTTTCCAGCCATCCCTTACAGGTTGCCCATAACTCCAAAACATCAAGAACCAAGTTATGGCCTTGGTATGAAGCTCCAACGGACGTATATTTATCGTCTCATTACCGTTCGATCATCGGGACGTGCCTCACACCTTTTGGAGATCGACTGGAATTGCAGAATCTTTGCGTCGGAAAATCGCTTGGCTCTAGGTTTTTGCCAGTAATCTGTAATTGTACTTCACTTGAAGTCCTTATGATTGAGTCTGTTATAGTTCCAACACCGTTTTAGCACGTTTTTTTTTGATGGAAGTTTTCCTTATCCGCTCGCAATTGATTCGCTACCTCAAAGTAAACTTCTGTGGAAGACAATTTGAAACAGCACATACCGTACAGGCCAAATTTATTTGTACTTCCCATCGAAATACCGCCTGTCTTTATGGCATACGCTCTGCGACCACAAAGACCATGGGGCCCAAATGGTTTGTCATGAGTACCAGAACCTTGACATAGATGAATTGGAGCTAAAAAGTGGTACCCAGCCAATTCGTCACACAGGCCTTTTAAAACGATTGGAATAACTTCAGTACGTTCCGAATAGCCATGTTGTGACTTGTAAGCGAGCACATTAAGTTTAACTTGTTTGCACTTTAAGTTCTCGACCTTGGTTGACACCATTTGGTGCTATCAACCGGAAGCAGTACATTAGAGTAAGAAAGAATTAGCATATGGTTTGACCCGGGGTTGGTTGTAGAGATTAATTTTGACTTTAAGTCAGTCGCTTGAGAGCCGCGGCAGTTTTATCAAGTAGCCGATGAGTTTTTCTCAGTAGTATATTTCGCATACGGATGGATGAACAAAATTTTCCCGTATGCGAAATATACTACTGAGAAGAAAAACTAATACTTTCGGGTCTTGTATCCCCTTTCTAATAGTTAGCTTTGCCTGACCGACGAAAATCCTCCCAGGAATCACCACGTGATTCTTATATAGATTTACCATCCATTCACGGTCCGAACGATTCAAATGAGATTCTAGTGAGTAGCCGATGGATTCCTTAAAACGAACTCACAAAGCACATTGAGAAACCATGTTGACGAACCAGCTCGTTTCCAGTGATTCGTACTCATCCCATTACATCACAATATATTAGGAAGAATTTTTCTTGGGAGGGATTGGATTAGTCAGATAGAAAATATGGGTGGGGAAAAGATTTGTGGTGTTACATGCATAACCCAAATACAGATAAACACGTTTTGTTAATTGTTTTGCGGTCTAGGGACGGAGAGTGGGTCAGGGGAGTTGAGCAGCGCACGGTGGAGGATTGTGAAGACGGATCGTGACAGCTTCCGCAGTCCTCAAAAGGCGAAAGTTTGCCAAACTAGACTGTTGACCTCTTGTCTTATCCAGGGTCCGGAAAGCTTGCCTCGCATTCAAGGTTTGGCTAGTCCGTGTTTGGTGTGAACGACCGCACTACTAAGTGACTTAATTGTTCCAGTACCCAGCCACGCATGATGGTACTCACGGATGCGTTCAGACAAGCTCCTGGTAGGGCGGTCGATGTACATTGGCCCACAGGAACACACGAGTGAGTAAACACAAACCGAGGCTGCAGAATCAGGAGCTGTCTTTCAACCCTAATGACACCATGGGGCGGAAATTGAACAGGATTCGAAGCTTGGCTGAGTAAAATGTCTTGCTGATAGTGCTGGTCAGTCTTCTTCGTGCTTTCTCTGTTAGCGTGTCACCTTTGAATGGCAGAGATATGTATATTGGCTTTCTCCCCACCGTCGCCCTCCTGGGGACTTCTTTTTCTGTCCCGAATATTTTATCAGTTAATCTTGAAAGCCATTTTCAGTGAATACTCTTCTTACCGTCTGCAGTTCAGCTTCAAGAGTATCTTCTGTACATATTCTTTTTGCTCTGGCTATGAGGCCTCTAATTGGGTTCCTCTTCACACTAAGAGGTACAAAGATGTGAAAGTGGATGTACTGTCCATTCTTCGCGACTCTCCTATGTACTGATCGCCGAACTGAACCATCATGTCGGCTACTTGATTGTAGGTCTAGTAATGCTATTTCATTACTCAGCTCCATCTCCGTTGTGAATTTCACCTTTACGTGAGCCGCGTTGAACTTATTCAGCAGTTGATTAGTTTTTGTCAAGGGATTGAGTATACAGAATGACGTCCACGTAGTTTTGTATCAGTAGAGGGTTTGGATTCTTGGTTCGAGTGAACAACTTTCTAGCTTTGCCATGAAAATGTCAGGTAGCAGTGGACCGACCGGGGACTCCATTGCCACGCCGTCCTTTTGGTGATAAACTTGGTTGTTAAGTAGAACAGTAGTTGTTTCAAGTTTGCTATCGGTAACCTTGTCGCTAAGCCACTGCTCTCGGTGAAGTCACAGAGGCATCCGATTGTTTCCGTGGTCGGGACGTTGGTAAAAAGGGCGGTGACGTCTAAATAAGGCATTCTTCGTCTCTTCATATTTAATTCTTTCACGAAGTCGATAAGCTCAAATTTCTTTGAGGCCATGTCCTGCTATCTTCTCTCTAACAGGTTCCAGCAACCTAACCAGTCATTTTGCCACAGTGTGATACGGCAAATTGCCCATGCTGAGAATGGTTCTCAAATGAACTCCATTTTTATGTATTTTGGGTAAGCCGTACATTCTCGGAATAGTGGTTCACGTATGACGAATTTGTTGGAATGTGATCGGATCTATGATATTCTTTTGTTTCGACCGTTTCAGGATGCTGGGCAACGATTTTTCAGTCTGGTGCGTTTTGTCGTTCTTTATCATTTTTGCAAATTTCGACTTGTTATTCAGAGTGGTTTCCATTTTCGCTACGTAGTCAATTTTGTTAAAGAAAACTACGGCTGCACACTTATCTGGTCTTGTTAAAGTGATGCCTACATTTTTCTGCAGTTCTCTTAACTATCTCCTATGTTCTGGCTTCAATAACCCACTCGCTGTATGCCTAGCGCCATGATACCGATAGGTAGTGTTCACCAAAGTTGATTTAAACACTTGCGTTTTCATTTTTGATGATGGAGATACAATCGACAATTGAGGAAAAATTCTCAAACCCAAGTTCTAAGTCCATTTGTGCACTCTGGCTATTTGAACAGCGAAATTTAGGCCCCAGGGATAAAACTTCCGACAACGTCTTGTCTAACTCGTAGTCTGACAAATTGTGAACAGATCGATCGGGGTTCTTCGGAAACTCACGGGATGGTTTTGATCTTTCCACTCGTTCCATCAACAGTTGGCGCTTCTGGTTCACCTGTTTGTACACAATGGATTGAGTGTATTCCTCGAAAGATTGTTTTTCTCCCTCACTCAATTGGTCGAGCACATGAGTTGATGTCACGACCCGTCTTCACAATCCTCCACCGTGCGCTGCTCAACTCCCCTGACCCACTCTCCGTCCCTAGACCGCAAAACAATTAACAAAACGTGTTTATCTGTATTTGGGTTATGCATGTAACACCACAAATCTTTTCCCCACCCATATTTTCTATCTGACTAATCCAATCCCTCCCAAGAAAAATTCTTCCTAATATATTGTGATGTAATGGGATGAGTACGAATCACTGGAAAGGAGCTGGTTCGTCAACCTGTTATCTCAAACCTACTGAATTCTTAAATGTAATATCATGATGTATTGCTTTTTGACAGGCGTAACGTCACACCTTACCAGCATCTGTGGTAACTTAACTCAACAGTGAAACAGCTTTTTTTACGATGCGTTTGACGCAATGGGCATGCGCTGTGGGAGCTAAGGCTCACCACAGGGAGAGAGGGAGCGCCAGGGATAACCTTGAGACGTTGGACAGTGCAGAACCAGCACGACTAATGAACCAGGAGATATTGGATTGCTATGTACCACCAAAATGGTCAGCGGATTTTGGATTCGAACCTCTGACCAGGTGATGAAAGATACTCAGTCCGTCTGATAACCGCTGATCATATTTGTAGCATCAGTGGTGCAATCAATGCTGGTGCTGTTTTGTTAAGCGGCGGTCAAGCATGCATGCAGTGAAGTGTGTTATTCCCTAATTGGATATAAAGAAGCAAACGAAAATCATCGACAAACAATAAGGCCATAGTGAACGACTGACATGGGTGATTTTATAGGCTTCCTCTATGTAGACTTCTTTGGTGTAAAGATATAATCTCATGGGGTTTGATCAGTTAAACTAAATCTACTCATCACGGGACTCCGCAATGGTCATGTTGAGAATAGTTAGTAGTGAATCAACAACTACCCTGGTCTCAGGCAGAAGGTGGTCTTTATATCAATCAATGCGACTTTAGAGGCTATCATCCAATCGGCCATTTTTTCTCTGTATCACCTAGTTCCCAGATTAGAAACGCAGCTCACTTATCGCGAACAGCGTCTTCCTTTCACGTGTATGCAAGTAAAATAGAGTAGATAAGCAAGACTTACATTCAAGTCTATCATATACCCGTTCTCTATGAGTATACAATCTGTTTTGGAATTACGGATTTATTGTTCCAGTAACCGTTTGTTAGCCAACCACAATATCGTGGTGACTCGCAATGAGAACATGGCTCTTAGAAACTTCTTTGTGAAACTCACAAAGCCATTACAGTAGTTTTGTTGATGTCTCCAGTCCATGTTGCAACGTTAGAATGAATTAAAAATCTCGGCGTGCATGTATTAGCTCTCAGCCTGCACAATGGGTATCATTCACGGTGACTTTGTACCATAGATAAATATTCAAACAAGCAGATTGTCTTTTTGTCATCAATATGCGCCAATAAACTTTTTGTTCTAGTCAGCAAATTGTAGTTCTTTGATTTCAAGATAAGGGCCTTGCATCTTTTCTCGAAATGTCTAATCGGAAGAACCTTAATTATCATTTTCCCCTCATCGAAAGTTACTCTAGGTTGGGACTGGTATGAGCCGTTGTCTTCTTATTAACAAAAGTTCTTTTACCTCTTTCATTTATTATACGATAAATATACAATAGTTCCGTAACGGGGTCTCCATCATGGAAAGACTGCAGAATAGAGAAGGAAATGCCGGTAGGAGGAGTCGAACTCACGGTCACTGCAATCCCATACACTCAACCTTTGCCGGGGTCGCAGCACGGTATAGTGTCGACATAATATATAACCATGGTATTATCCGTGGGAAACACAACACCATCCAGGTAAAGAATAACAAAACAAAAAAGCTAGATGACCAAGCGACTGGCGTCTCATCCAAAATCACCACAAAGACTTCCTTCAAGCAAAACGTCAAACCCAATACGAGTTTTCACAAATATGTGGTATCGATCTTTCGCAGGAAATTGATTATTCCCGGACATCATATTTTTCAAGATTCACTTCAACACTTGATAATGGTTTTGTGATATTTGTTTAGTCATGTTTTTTAGCGAAACGAGAACTGTACGTTTTTGGTGGTGTTGCAATTTTGTGTCGTCGGTCCCGAGCAGCGTTTATTGTTCTACACTTGGCGTGCTTTCCCTTTTACTATCATATTGGAGCTAATTCGGCTCCACGATACTATGAAATACATTTCTCGCATCTAGTCGTTGACTTGAATCTTCTCTGTTCTATCGACCCAGAAGGATTTCTCAACAGCGGCTTCAGAATCTGGTGGAAGACAAGTCCGGTATCCTCATCACAGACGTCTTCTATGGGCTCTTACAACAGATCAAACTATGCGAATGAGAGATTTTTCTCCAAACAGAATTAGCGGTGCATATGACAAAGAAAAGTACAAATAAGCAAATTTCATACTGTAATTTAACAATGTGCTGACAATGAAGTTTGCCATCACATCAAGGGAACGTCTTCGGTTGCTGTGAAACGTTACAAAAAAACAAACTTGTCGAACGATTAAAAAAAACTAGGAATACAAAAGTCAACATCGCACCGCTTCAAAACATCACTCACACTGATCGTAATCCGATCAGATTGGATGGTTGGCGACAGTGCCTGGATTTGATCGGAACAACCGCAAGTCCCACGTGACTTCACAAATTGCTTCCCATCCCACGCTATTCAGAAGGCAATTTTATCAGGCAATTTTCTTACTTAGGCTTGCGTATGTATGCAAGTGAGCGCGTGTCAGCCGACAAAACAATCTCATCATGTATGCGTACGTATGAGTATGCGAATGAATTGGTTAGTGCTAACGACCGAATAGATTTACAATAAAAAATGATACACGCATGTGACGGGTTCTCAATTTTCATGACGCATCTAAATTAATTCCACAGACCACTCACAGACTCACTCATTAGACAGATCGTATTTCTATCGATCATAAACAATTGTGATTATGGCTCGGAAATTACTTAACAATAATGAAGTGTGTCCATGTTTTTTGGTATTCGTACTATGTGTGATGATTAATATGCTCTGTTTAAGCCCAGTGTAATGATGGTTAGAGTTGGCTGGAATTTCTTCATCTCCTGTTTTATGTCTTCTCCATTAGCAAATTAAAGAGGCACAACATTATTCTCCTCAAAAAAAGCATCTGGATTGACTGAGTTGATTTTTTGTAGGAACGTACTGCAAAGCTTTGCAGGATATGACATTGAACTTGTAACTGTTGTGTCATGTTCTTCTTCGTTACATCAAATGGCTTGGAAAGGGGCACTTAGGTGTTGACTATCCCTTCACATGAATGGTATGGTTGCAATACACACAAGAAGTATTAGATATAACTGAAAGAGAACTCCTTGAAAGCGTAAAATAACTTAAGTGATAAGAATTCAAATCACTTCGGTACAGACACTGGAGGGATGGGACTATACTTTCCTAATAGGATTTGTCTCATTATTTTATATACTACTTTTACTCCTGCTAACATTGGCTATTTTACCTTTAGTATTCATGGTTATTTTACTACTTGTGCTACTGTTCACGGCCTTTATGACTGACATCAACCGCCTTAGAAAAACTGTACGAACGGTCAAGATCATTGCTCACAGAATCCAACCTTGACGATAGTTAAGAAGTAGGTCAATAGGCTAAATTGTTTTGTACGTTTATTCAGCTAGGAATCTTATTCTGTGACACTGCGGTGTGACTACGAGTAAACTAGAACTGACAATGTTTGTTCATTTTGTATTCAAATCCGTCCATAGATCACTGCACTATAATATGTGTCCGCGGAAGATACAGAGATCCGATAAGACGACATGACGTTCCTTGTACGGATGCCCACAAGTGAGTCAATTCAGGTTGTCAAGAGTTCACGAAAATATAAACAAAATAGTAATGATCCCCTATTGTAGTCGTAGGACAAATGTACAAACGCAATCCAAAGTTTATGCAGTCTGATCATGTGTGCACGGTCGGACCATGCGACTAGACCTCAGTACCGTTCTGATACTGTTCTACACGTTCTTCTTCATGACACTAGAAGGATCGTACAGCCACACTATAAATTGTTTCTTGCCAAAGCTCGGTAACATCTCCAGGTGAATTGCGAGAGTAGTATGGCATTTATTTTCTCATATCTTTACTTACTTTGGCTAAACCTTGTTGTGTCTGTAAGCATCATGCTCATCAGATTCTAAGAGCGATCAAACAATCATTTTCAACGCTTTCCAACCTGATAGGTTTTTTGTATTTTATTGGAAAAGCTTAGTGGAGCCGAATGAAACTTACGCCAAGTTATCTCTTCTTGCGTTAGTACTCTGGCAGCCGCCCGTACGCGTCATGTTAAAATACGTAGATTTCGCCGTAAGGGGATCACGCAAATGTGGTGATTCCGTGACGGATTCAGGGGACACCGTGCCCCAAATCCTTGCGAAAACCTGCAACTCTACAAATCAATCAAATTAAGTTGTAAATGTTATTGGACTAAGTAATTCAACTGCAGTTTTCCGGTTCAACCAAACAGATACATGAACTTTAAATGAATTTTGATGCATTTCCCACTTGCGGTAGTCTTGCTAATTTCATTTACATAACCTCCAATTGGAGTGAATCCCATTCGTGCTATGATGATACCTTCTTAGACTACGACACCGGTCCTCGTCATAAATAAGATGTCGGTTTGGTGACCTTTGGTGAAGGAGCGATTTTACTTACGTCACTGCCTCAGTCAATTGTGCCGCAGTTCGCAATAACTGTATGAGGAGAAACGACTGGATGGATATATCATTTACAGTGATTTTTGAGACCAGTTGTACAAAAACTGTCTAGCTCGATGTATATCTTCACTATGTACATTGACGCTAAGGTCGGACATACTTGACGTGGCGCACCTAAATGCATAGGCTTCTTACAGCGTTATCTTTCAGTACCTCGATACGAGAAAGTAGTTTGTAATGAAGCCTTTCAACAAGCTAAGAATTCAAGTATGTTCGCGAGCCAGTCCAAATTTCGGACAATGAATGACAATGTAAACATAACCTCTATGAATGAAAAATGAAATTGCGAAACCCAAGGCTAAAAGGACACGTGTGATCCGCTTTTCCGAAAAAGAACCACTTCGCGCAATGAAGTCTCTACGGGACGTAGTCCTTTTTGACTGCATACCATCTTTTCCTTTGTGCAGTAGTACTTTGTATGCCCTCAGATTGGAGTTGCACTAATCAGTTATTTAGAGATTTGGACAAATAAAACCGAAAGCACGCTGCCATGACTCCAAACGTCAGTGTGTTTGTCCATTTTGGTCAGATTGAGGTTCACCACAGTATCCAGACCATGCGAAGTGAGCTTTTCAATTTTCCCTTAACCCCATGCATTCTCATTAAAAACATCGTTATATTTCAGATAATCTTAGGGTCTCCATTAGAGACAATCTTTGAAAACTTTCTTGTTGTTTGGTTTTGTCTAGAACTCTGTTTTTCTAGTAGCATGCTTCATGCACGAGTGTAGTGGAGGGGACACATTTCCTAGTCAATAGGGCCCCCAAACTTGGATTGACATAAAGCCACATAAGGTTTCATTAGTTCAGGTGTTGTAACCAACCGGAAAACCGCGGGTTACTCTATCACATAAGTGACTGTCCGACTTGGAATTCGGACTTCTTATCCGTTCCGTGACAGCCACTTGATCCACCTAACCAGCACAGGACACCGATTGCAAAAAAAGCAGTTCTCATACTATTTTAGTTATCTGATAGCTGCACAACTAGGATAATTATTAGAAACACCAGATTGTGTGATAATGCTGTAGGCACCCAAGGCTTCAAAAGTGACTTTTTGGCGGCTCCGCGGGGCATGGAAATTTCTGTCTTTGCAGGATGCGAACTCAGCTCCGTCCCGTTATTCGTTACCGAGTAGCTGAGCATATGAGCAAAATAATCTCGGAAGCAAGACCACTTTGGCGGTCTTTGGTGCTGATATCGATTCGATAACGGGGTTATTTGCTAATACATCAAAAAGTAAGCAGTTCAGTCGAATTTATTCTGCTTATCTTGCCTGTCTGATTTTGTCTTGCCTAATCACACCGGACGAAAACCGTGGGACAAATCATCTTGCGATTCGCAAATATCACTCTACTGTTCAAATGACTAGACGCGCAATAGGAGACCAACATAATTTTATTTGCTCTGATCTCTGTAGTCCAAGTCGTAGATCAAATCACAAAACTGATCAAAGTAAATGAAACATTTTTGAATGTTGCTTTTATTCTGCCCCTTCAGAAGAACAACGAATATTCGTTCCATTCTTATAGATACATATATTTCAATTCAGGGACTGATCTTACTTTCGTTTGATCCGCTTCTGTAATGCAACGAGACTGTTCCTGATGAGTGTCATATTCTTCAAATGTTTAAAAATTGAGCAAACACCTGTCTTGTGAATGAGGTCGCAGACAAAAGGTGCGAAAAATTGGATTTCTCGGACAGCGTTCTGCAGCTGTGTCAAATGCTATCTCTGCACAATTGTTTAATATTTTCGACCAATTTCTATGCCACGTTCATGTGTAAGAATCTAGCAAACTACGTAATGTTCTATGTTGAAATAAAGGATGTCGGATGCAGAATCGTGTATAAAACCACTTTGTTTATCATATTATTTTTATGTTAATCAGAGTAAAACTGGGTTGGTACATTGGAATTACTGCCCTCATTTCAGGATAGCCCCCAAAAATGCTGTATTTGGTAGACTGGAGGCACTCAGGTTGGGCAGTTCGCACAAAATGAATGTTCGTGATAAAGATCAGAACGCCGATTACACTTCGATATCTTTCATCCTTTGCCGAATTGTGTAGCCCAACTCTGCCGCCAGTCCGTTAACCTGCTACAATTTGTCAGCATCTGAGGAATACTACAACTGATGAAGATACTCGCCTCATTGAATTATTTTCCATATCACATAGGGAAGTGAGAACATCTTTTTGATCCCGCTCTAGTTACACTTAGTAATTTTCTGTTTAGCTGACGAACTTCCGTCAACAAAGATCTTGTCAAGATAAAGTTCTGTCCAAGTAATGAACCAACGTCGTAGCCTGAAGGGATCAGGTGATGTGGCACTACTCGTTTCCAGAGTTTTGTTGCGAGGTAGGTCACCGATAGAAGTCACTCGATACACTAGCAATCGGACGACGGCTTAGTGAGAACGGTAACTGTACGTAACATCGGAGGGCTGACACAATGCGATTTTAGAAGGCCATGTCTTTTAGAAGGTACACTGGATTTATTGGGCATCAGTCCAACAACCAACTCTCTTCATGTGGGAGGCCGATATTGGGGTCCTTTGAGTAGTGGTAACCTGGTCTGAGGTAGACAGCGTAGGATGAATCCGTAGATATCGATCAAACCCAGCGATGTCTACTTAAATATAGTCGTATTCTGGGGTTTTAAACAAATCTGAAGGAAATTCGGACCAACCACTGATATTTTCTGCTCTACACACTATTCATTCACCACCAACTGCCTCTTTTGGAACTCGTACTCGTTTTTGTTTGATGGCAGCAGTTTTTTCCTACCGTTTTTACTGGACTCTTGTTACTGGCATGAGCTTGGATTTGCTGCCGGTTTGCTTTGTTTGAAACCTAGTTTCGTTGACATGGATCGCTAGCACATATTGAAGTACAAGGGCCCGAAAGAAACATTGTTGAGGTTTAATTGTACACTGCAGATTGACTAGTTTTCTGTGAATAACAAAGTTACAATTTGGATCTGCCTTTGTTTTGGATTGTGTCAGTCTGATCTCTACTCCTTGCTCGAATCCTCCGTCAAGGAGCTCATCATAGGCTTAGCGATTCCTGCCCTAAGATGCTGCGGAATTTTCTGACGGAGATATACGCCAGTATGCATACCATTATTTATGCTCCTCACGTGATGCACTAATCTGCCTAGTGCATTCAACAGGTTCCGCTTTAGATGGAAGCACGGAAACTATTAGATTGTCCTTTTAGATTACATGAGTGCTTTAGCAGTGTGTATTGATCAGAGTAACTCAACATGATGTTCTCAAACGACACTGACCCCAACGTCTGCAGACCAAATCACGACGAACTCTAAAGTAGAAAACGTTTCGCATAGTCTCATGTTAAGACACCCTACCACCCCGTTCACGGTGGGCTGCCGCAAGGTGCATTTTTCTTCATTTTGTTAACTTCCGTTGAGCAGTTGCTTATTCCTTCAACATTCATCGCTGACGGTTTAGTCTTGGGGCGCATGTCGCCCTCCTGAGGAAGCCTTCAATATCCCAGACAACGAATCACTTCGTAAACTGGTTTTATTTTCTACTCTTCCACTGAAGACTAGAAGGTTACGTTTTCAGCATTTTCCGGTAACCATTCGGAGATTTTATTAGTAGTTTTCCTCCTCTCAGTGGAACCGACGAACGTAGAGCCATGTTACCGGCAGTCACGGTCGTATACTGAGCGCTGCATGTCATAATCCACCCTTGCTCATTTCTTTTAAATTTGGAAGGCTACCTTCTACCTGCCACTAAAATTGTGTTCAACCGCCCATACACTAATTTTTAAATTTGTAAATACCTGCACCTCATATTGACTTTACCACTGTCTAGCTAGTTTCCCTGAACTACAAAAGAAAGATTTCTACCTGAGAGTGAGATACCTAAAACATCTAAAAGTACAACGCCAAACTATTATCGTGGACAAACATTTTTATGCACGAGAAAGCTTCGCTCTCATGTTTTGGACAAAAAACTTGCTCAAGTCACTCTTCTCTTGCTTTGATTCACTTTTCATCTTGCACACATCTACATGCTCAATGTTCAACTTTCTCCAGGCCCGCAATTTTGCAAATCATTTTATCCTATCTTGTTTCCCTGCTCCTTGGGTTGACCAGTCTTCACGAATTTGAGAGTTTTACCATCCATCTCTCATACTTCCAGCACCACGATCTTCCGCCCACAGATTTTTCGGAAAATACCGAGAATCAATCCACGCAGACGAAGGTACTCTAGTTTGCTTGGACCTAAGTTGAAGTGAGCGTGAGGTCTGTTATAGCTAAACAGTTACGGTTTGGAGGACATCCCATAGGCATGAACTTTAATCATATTTTGAATTTTGCACAAAACCGTTCGATCATAATTGCATTGGGACTATGCGATTTAATAAAGGGACAAATTATTGTAACTATGGTTTTCGTTTGCTGACGGACCTTGGTTTCCGGGGATTTTAACGTTATAGTGGGAGCGTAAATGTCCTTCGCCGTAAGAGATGGAGTATCCGCAGGGGCCGAAAGCACTTTAATCGTGCTTATGAAATGGGATTTCATGTAAGTTCTGTTGCTGATACTTGTGTGCCCTACCAAACTGTACACGAATGCCATTTGGATCGAGGAACAACCATCCCGACGTAGATCCTTACATGTCGAACCTCCGCCATGTTTCTAGAATGAGTACGACTACTGATGAGTAGCACTAACGAGAAGGTAATTAGTGTAAGGCGCAGGACGGGGTTTTGTGCACTTTAACGCCAGATAGTCATTCTCCTGTCTGCATCACGGTACAAAAGTCTGGTGTTGTGGTTCACTATCAGGAGGATGAATGTTTTGTCACTTTATGGAAAAACTAAAGGCTACATTTACTGACCAAAATTCAATAGCAGCATTTCCAGTGAACATAGGACGAAATAGGTAATCTCTGTCCATGCATTTCGCCGCTGCGCAAGCCTGAATGGACCAGTGCTCTTGAATATCAGAAATGAGAAAAATGGGTTTTTGTGTGTACTAAATTCCATACCTTTTCCCCACCACCTAATACAGTTGTCAACGTAAGAGGCAAAAATTGGAGATCAACCACCGCATTACTGATGAGGATGTCATAAAAAACAAGATTGCTTGTGACAAAAGAAAGAGTAACACATGCAAATTAGAGATACCCAGTTCGGTGATTCGTGCTCATGCTATTGGATCACAGTATATTAGGATAAATTGTTTCGCTTGCAAATAGGATTTTATATAGGCTGCACATGATCTGAATCCAAATTTACTAACTTGCACAACGGCTGTTCGTGATAATGCCCGTGGTTTATCGAATTTGACACCAAAAAGAAGAGGATCCTGAATGTTGGAATCTGGGCAACGAGACCCATAAAACGTTGTCCTACAAATGACACAGTCTATAATGTTCTTAGCTTTGTCGATTTTCTGCTTCGCATTTCGAAAATCTATTAGCAGACGTGCGGCGATTTTACGGTATGATGAACAGTCTTGACACTCGTGATATAGTTAGGTATAATTTCACTGTTACTTGCAGCTGGGACCAGCCAATCAAAATTGTGATAAACATTGAATGTGAAAAGCGAACATTCCGAAACCATTATTGGTCCAAAGGTATTCCGTCAACAGCATCACTGTTCATTCAATATATATGTATATGCCTTGTAAAGGGACCCCAACATAATTCTAAGTTTCCGTTGTCTCTTTTATATATTCCTTTGCGCAGTCTGATGGCGAGGCTACCCTGATGTGTGCTGGTGATTCTTGCCCGAGCTTCGTTACACTCGATCTAGTAAAAGTATTACAGGTGGGCCACTCACATACGGAACCTAACCCATTCATGAAGGTTGTTCGCAAAATTAGAAGGAAAATTTTACCTGTGATTGCTTAAGTTTTAACGGATCGATTTATATGGATTCCATGTGAAATACTGTTCCATCAACATAACCATGTTCGACATCCTTTCCAAGTTAACATTAACAAATTTCGGCAATCTTGTTAGCAGCTGCACTTCTGCAGAATGCTGTGAGCCATATCATACGAATATGCGTTAATATTATTGTTATACAACAAGCAGCTTCTAGTTTCGTACTTCAGCTACGGAAAGAAAACCTGTGCAACTGTTGATGGAAGAATAGAGGGCAATAGGGTACGACGAATAAGTTAGTTCACAGTAATTCCTGATTGCAAAATACTTATCACATTTTACGCAAGCTCTGATTTCCCCAAGAATAATTTAAAGAACAACGCACGAACTTATGAGGTTGGGCGACTCAGTCTTATGACAGCTTTTACATCTTAACTGGTACCTGGAAGGGTGGTGGATAGTGACTCCGGTCAAAGATCAAAGCAGCTGTGATGATATCATACTCATTACGCCAGGCGATAAGGTGAGCGATCGGTGAGTATTAGTCATAGGGAATTAATATAATTAATGCGATTTCGATTAACAAACATATGTATGCGTCTGCTCAACTTGGTTTTTCTCGTTATATTTAATGGGAACAGACGACAGGGTCGAAAACTAGAGTCGAGTCAACATATCCGAGGCAAAAATAGCAGACGTTATCAGTCCTTTTTGCGTCTTAAAACAGTTCCTACTACCAAACAACCCCAATTTTTACGACCTGGTCAATTCTAGATATTTGGGCTTCTAACATTAATATTAAGTACTACTCACATAACCGTGATTTATTCCTACGAAATCACAAACAGGAGTGCTGCCAAAGTTGGCAACAGACGATATCTTGATAATCCTCAATACAGCTAAGGGTTCATGGACAATCGTAATGAATGTTAAGAATTAAGAAAGAAGGATGCGTTATATGTCAAAAGATTCCGCAAAAACCGAAAAGGAACAAAAATTAACAGTTACCGAGAATTCACATATAAAAACACTTGAAAGATAAATAAAAGATTTCTCCTACAGAACAGTTAGCCAACAGGACCACTTTCAAAAGGTCAAACTCAGTGACATCCAAATCAGGTGAATAGGAGTGCCCAGATTGCATGACGAAGGGATGTCACTTCGGTTAATATCATCGAAGTGGAATTCGTTTCGACACTGGCTGTTCAATTAGCTTGTTAAAGTGCTAGGACCTGAAAAAAATCGACAACAGAATGTACAGTAAGAGTCAGCATCGAGCAGGTCCAAACATCTGGTTGAGTAAATAGAAAAACCATCATATGCATTCTCTAAGCGATGTATTCCCCCTCACAAGCATTCTGTTAACAGTAGCAATTCAGATGATTTGTCAAAACTCGTAAGGGAGAATGTAAGACTAGCTATCACCACCATCAACGCTACTACTATTGTTGTTGTTTCCAGTAATGTTTATCCCTAGGATAAAAAGTAGCGTCGTTGTCTTGATGCAGTATATATATATATATATATATCAAAGTAGTATTCATTTGAATTCCACAGGGTCCTATGTTAACAGGCTCACTAATGACAAACCTTAAGACCATAAATAAACTTGAGCTCCAGGAAGCGTGGTTCTACGGCGATGGGATCGATCGTCCTTTGCTCATGGCAGAGAGTCTTAGGGGTGAATGGAATAACTCTTAGCACCAGAAAACCTAATTACATGGGTATTTGCGTTAACCTGGAAAATGAAGCCAACAGTTGACTATAATTACTGGATGCTTACCTCACTAGCAGACATACTGATTCGATCATCCAGTCCGCTTGCCAAGACGTGTTTGAATAAACAAAACTTGCACTTCGAAAGTAAGACTTTCATTCACCACAAGCGTGTTCTTGTTCAATTACTTTTAATCACGCTGCTTACGTATGAGTAGTGGTTACGACCAGTAAACTAAATATGTTCAAATCAGAAGAGCACACGAACGCAGCAGAAGAAAGTTAGCAGAGTCTTCCTGATTGATTATATTTCAAATATGTAAGCACCAAAACTTTCTTCTTTTCAACGATTCAGTTAGGCAGTAGTGGCTGCGGGGTTTTTCGGTGTTTTTATTCAGAACAAAAAAACCAGAACATAAGCTTCGTTTTTTATTCACATTCCGTTAGCAATTGAACGTACAGGGAATCATTTCACCATGCAATTTCTAGACCACAGTAAAACTGTACAATGTGTCAACGAGATTATGCTATCATCTGTGCTAGATACTATGAGCACACCCTCAGTCCCGGTGGAGTCAGACAAAATTAATTCTTCTAAGTTAGTCCCGAGTCCTTTGTGGAGCAACTTTCTACAGTATACAGTTAAAACCAACCTAGGGTTTTTGATGATTTCCACACTATGCAAGGCAATGAGGTGGGCGCTGTCGAACATCGCCGTTTCTCTGTCTCGAAATATTTTAAGAATGCTGATCCTATCTCTAGATCGCTATCGTCCATTCCCGCCATCTCAAGTGAAAACAACCCGAATCCACCGCAAACAGAGATTCTCATTTATTAAGTAAACTCATCACATTTACAAGTTGCCTCTGGTTTGCATTATTGCTCCTGTACGACTGTCATCGTTTAATCGATTGCCCGGATCACGCTTTGATTGGTCCATCTTGCTCGATGCATTTCACATGATTCAGTTCATGACATATTTTGTCCAATCCGGACTGCTCATCCCGATTGGCTGGCCTAACTCATGATATATCCTTCTATTTGCACATTCGCACTCTTGTCTTCATCTGCGGCCACACCTGCGTATTGATCGCAATTTGTCTGCCACGGTCCAGTATCGCGCAAGCACCGATAATCAACGAAACAGCTGTTGGACTTGGCCGCAATATCGGTTACAATACCGTTCCCTCATAATTACTGACTAAACACGATAGAGAAATTCAGGGAGAACCTGGAGCAACCCACCAAAGCGAGCACCAAAAATCATGTACCTCGAAAGAGTGAATGGAATTATTAATGCTATGACCACTTGGTGATCCAAATGAATCTATTCCTAACTTCCTGTTCAGACCCCTTGACAACAGCGCCTTACGCCATAATGTTTATTGAAGTTAAGTGCACTCTTTGTGGGATGATATTTAGTGCTACTTTGAATAACTGCGAATCAAAATTTGAAAGACAAATCCACAGAATACGGTGAGAATAAATGACCCCACAAACAGCGCGGAAAAATTTTAGAGCCATGCAACCTTTCATTAGGAATTTGCAGCCCGTAATATGAGCTTGACTCAAACGTGAACGAATGCACTCAACACAACAAAATGTTCCCCTAGATGATAACCCAGCAACCAAGCCGTTACCTGAGAGACACGTTGGAATCATGTGACAATCACCAAAGTGCTCTACTTTGCAAAACATTGTTGGGCTCAGATGTTTGTATTGAAAGCTGATAGAAATGGGACTCATTACCTTTGCGTCATTTCCCCTGATCATTTAACCTTGAGATACCAGAATATCAACACGTATAAATGAAGATGTTTCGTCGGCACGCCGAATCTCCATTTCCAAAAATTCCGCTTGGACTAGAAAGCAGAACTATTTTTCGTTCTTCACATGTTAAATGCGAATGAGGTTTTAGTAAGTACTAAAAATTGTCGGTCGTTGTAAAAATGCATATTTTATTTGTATGTGCACTTAATAATTTACTTGCTCAAACTGGGCCTGACTGTGCACCGATGAATGGCGAATCCCTGTGTTTATTCGACTTCCGCAAGCATCTTAGCATCTGACACGATTTTTGTGCATTATTCCCGTGAACTGTTGCATTGTGAAATATGTTTCCTGACACCCGGTATGAAACAAAGCGAAATGAATATTTTCTTCGTTTGACGGTCCTTATGGCGTACAATTTTGTTGCATTATTGACCGACATACGTGAGCAGCTCGTTTATTAAATTTCTGAGGCCCACTGAACGAAGTGTCTGCTGGCTTTGACAAACGCGCTAGTCTGACAATTTGGAACAAGTAGCAAGCAAAAACGTAAGTCACGAAAAATCTTAGTCACCCTTTGATAGACAAAACATATTCCCCATCTGAAAAACGTCTTTTCTCACCACTAACTGCATGGTCTGTTGGAAAATTCCTGATGGGAATACTGCATTCCATGAACCGTATTGGAGCCTTCCGACCACGATAACAGAACAATGAATCTGTTCACATACTTCAAACATGCTCTTTGACTTGAGGTATTCCATTTGTAACTCTGTAAACAGTATCTGAGCAGCTTAAAAATCTAACGTGTCACCAAGGCCAAATCAGACTTTTCTGAAATGTTTATAATTATCTTGCTAGCTGCACTATTCGTGTTGGGTTGTCCTTATCTGATTGCCAAGGGCAGAAATTCAATGACTTTTTCGTGATAAGCGGTTTCTCGGAAAATGTGATCAACGGTTGCTGTTTTTACACATGTTATTGTACTAGCAACTGTAGATTGATAAAATTTTCCTGCCGAATTTGCCGTATATGAGTGTATACTTCTGTATTTATCCAGGTGCAAATAAACATGTTCCTGTATGCATACATATGTGTGTCTGCGTGCATAATCACCAGCTCTCAGGGGTCTACGAGACACTGAAATTATCCTCTTGATTGTACATTAAACCTTTTGGTTAAAAGCTTCGATAGGGTTCCCTAAGTCAACCTTCTGCGTCGATTCGGGAAACGAAGTAATGATAGACCGACTGAGGAACGACGACCCAAAATGAAGAACCGATATTTTGCAGATGGAGGATGGATTAGCTACACTACGTGTACAGAACCTTACACAATGTTTATTTATCTTTTCTCTCTACTTTTTCATGGCTTATGTCTTTCGCCAAGGTTTCCATGACATATGACTGGCATATATATATATATATATATATATTCCTGATTGGCTAATACCGCAAACAGTATACTAACAAACTAGCGCAACATAGGAAAAGTGAAGTCACTTATTGTCCTCAGTTTGACCGCATGCAGGGGTCGAGTTAAAGCTAACGGTCACTAAAAAGTTCCTTTACAGTGGATGTGACATTACTGCGGTTTAGGGTAATTTTTAGTTTCTGACGATTCTTTATTGACTGCTCCGAAAATACAGATTCACGTATACCTGACGTGTTCAAGTGAGCCACCAGAGCAAATTAGAGCTCCATATGTATGCGGCTGAACTGTTGATCTTAATCTACTATGCTACCGTCATGTATTACTGTAGCGACAAAAACGCACGAGCCCATTGAAGTCGATCAGCAGTTCTGGATAGCGACTCGAAACCTCAGTTTGACGGGAAACCCGAGAGAGGACAAGATTGCACCACAAACTCTCTGGTACTATTCGCTTAAAAATGTGTACATAGCGGCCATACCTTTAACAGTGACTTTTAGTTACTATCCATCCTAAAAGCAGTCAAAAAGTGGGCCAAGAATCTGTGTAAAATAAACAGTGGCTCCTAAGGAATGAATGGAAATTACCTCTCATGTGATTCAAGATAATACCAACTGGGCATCTACGGGTCGATCAAAGTGGATGACGCAAGTTGACTGGGTCGTACTAAAACAAATCGCCCTAAGTCAGGGTGGCCTGTGCCTAAACCAGATGTCTGTGAAGTAGTCTCAACCGGAGGACATGACGGCAAAAGAAGGAAAGTTGAGGCCTTTGTGCGAAAAATAAGCAACAACCAAAATCGTTGTTATTATAAAAGCAGGTTCGGCAAGCGCAATCTGATATCGGATAAGGAAAGAATGGAAGTAAAGAAGCGGGGAAATTTTAATCATTCAGGATGTTGCAGTTACCTTTGTTCGCATTTTAGTCAATGGGCATAAATCGTGGTGCAAATCGGCCCCTATACTTTGTGTCTATGCCTGCATTAGCATTTACCGTTAGTAAAGATATCCCTTTTTCGATACAGACCTGGGCTCATGAGTTTTTATGCTAGGTTTAGCTCAATTCGTTAAGTCATGGTACTACCTACTTTCACAGGAATGCCCCGCCACTAAATGCGTGTTTATGTTTGCATTCGGAATAGATGTTTTGATCCCAGATGACTTTTCCACCAATCCGTAGTGAATTCCATCAAATTGTAGCTACTACTATCGGCAGAGAAAATTTGATTTCTATCTTTTCCTCTGTAGGCCCCAGCAGTGATTAAACGGTACAGGCCACTTTAATATCTTCCAGTCTGATTTTATTTAACTCCAGCTGCCCATGGACAAGACGAAATCTGGCTTCTACTCATTGGGTGTCCAGATTGTTGTGACGTGGGCTGGGATCCGTATCTTTCAGTACTGTTCATGTCTTTTTTTGTTTACAGGTAAGGTATCAAATGCAGTTTCAGTTCAAACAGATACAGTATGCATTTGCACCATGAAGCTTCTCAGTTTCCATCTCTGCTAACAAGCACTTGTATTTTTTTTGGTATTTCACGTCACTAATGCTAACCACCTGTGCCGGCGTTTTGTTCCAAAATGCACTCATCCGGTTTGTAATCGAACGGCTGGAAGTGTAGCACATTTTCATTTAAGTTTTAAGTTTTGTCCTCTGGTGTCTGAACTGAGCAACATCGATCAATCCGTTTATGTCGCAGTAAGGTTCCTTTAACCGATAAAACTTCTCTAGACCCTTTTTTAATCCCCACGCGAAAATCCTGTCCTCCCATTGTCACTTGAGAGTAAATCTATATTCCAGTCTACTGTGAAATGGTTTATTCTGGAAAACGAAAAACAACACGGGTCAGTTTAGTTCATCTCAGCAGTCACATGCGGTGTTCTAAGCCATAGGGTGGTGACACTCATTGTTCGCTCAGTGTGTCGTTGCTATTTTCTTATGTGCAGTAGGTTGGAACGTCTCGGAACCTTCGTTCAACCAAGTAGCCACTCATCCAGCTAGTGTTTCCCATGACTTCTTGACCTTAACTGATAGCTTTCTTAGCTCTACTCATGGTTCTAAACCTGTTTGATAACTTACTAAGGTGCACAACTAGGTTCCGCTTTGTAGAACTACGTTTTTGAAATATATATTTTCAGAATGCATTGCGTTAAGTTTCGTCTCGCCAGAACTCAATGAATGTCAGAGATTGGGGTCGTTAGTGGCATAAGTAAAAGGTGAAAATGCCTAGAAACGCAATGCGGTAGGTAGCTTTATTCACGTGATATCAGTGACTTTCAATTGCAGTTCGTTTGAGCACTCTTGAACAAATCACCTCGGCACTCCTCGTAGACCGTTCTTGATTGTGGGTCTAAATTCACTGGGGGTTCCTTCTGTTGTGTTGAGAAAATGGCGGTAAGTTGATACATACAGAATCGAATAGCCCTATTTTGGAGCAGTTGCGTTAGCTAGTCCACGGATAGGTATGTTATCAGCAATGATGATCGCTTAAATATTCAGTTGAACTGATTTCAATTTAGCGAGCGAATTTTTCGACGAAATCATTAAAATGAAGCCGTGTTAATCAGGAGGTAACACTGAAAATCTAAGGTCCCAGTGACCGGTACACATGATAAAACTTTAAGGTCAGGTGCCACACAAGAGGTGTGCTATCGAATCCAAGATGTCACTTTTGGCCTGTTATGCAAACGTGGATACCAAGTACGCAAATTCGTTTTTAGCCATATACAAAGAAAAACTCCTTGCGCACTTCCGGTGAATCAATGCGCGAAACCAACTCGTCTGCCTTTCGCAATCGGTCGATAATTTCCTGTTGGTTTTATGGTCAGTTTTTCTTGGTGAAGGAAAGCCCATCCAACAAACGATCGACGGATGAAGTACCGATAGTTAGGCCAGTTCCTCTAACTTCGTTTTTCAATTTCATTTGAACTGAAGAGCAATCAGAATTGTAGTCCATCATTAGTGTATAACGGCTGGATATAACCATTACTAAACTTTTTGTGGGGCTTTCCAATCTCCAAGTCATCTTCAAGGTCCAATTTTTGTTCAACCCGGCATATTTTGATCTTCATTCTTGCATTCTTGCATTCCGGACAACACATCTTAAGTCGTTTACATTCCGAAAAAGTTTCAATGTTTTTCTTTGTCAGCGTGTCTGTATAATGAAAACCTGTTCAAAGAGTGAATAACCTCGATATTCCTATTTGATAAAACACCACAGTTTAGCAGGAAACAACCCACAATTGAAGAATGCACGTGTACTTTGGTTCGTCCACCAATCCTTCCACGAGACAAATGAAAACGCGTCTGGCTCTGAGCTGCCTTTGACGTCGGTCTTATGCAATGTCTACCAGGCCATGAGAGATTGAAAAGACGACATTCTGCACCCCAGTTACAAAATTCCATAATATAAACTGCTGACCCGATAAAAGCACAGGTCAGATACCGAGAAGTTTGCTGTGCCACTCAGACCCGTAAATATTCGGCATAGTAAACCGGTCGACGACTGAATTTTGAACCTAGCACCCGGACCAGACTAATGACCATGCGTCCTCAACCAGTTAGTACATAAGGGTCATTTGGAGCATCGTTGTTGTTACTTGCCTTTGGGCAGCACAGCTTATCAACCCACTGACCCACTGACCAGAGGTAAACCACGTTTATCGCCTGTTCATTTGGCAGGCACGGTAGCCTGAATTTCGTCCCCGACATTGTGTCCAATCGTGCGACCTAAAATAGCGTGAGATATTCTACGTGTCCGTTTTGCAGAAAATCTTGAAAAGCTCAAATCGGTCCCAGTGTCTATGAGGGAATGGCATTGTAACCGATATTGCGGCCGAGTCCAACAGCTGTTTCGTTGATTATCGGTGCTTGCGCGATACTGGACCGTGGCAGACAAATTGCGATCAATACGCAGGTGTGGCCGCAGATGAAGACAAGAGTGCGAATGTGCAAATAGAAGGATATATCATGAGTTAGGCCAGCCAATCGGGATGAGCAGTCCGGATTGGACAAAATATGTCATGAACTGAATCATGTGAAATGCATCGAGCAAGATGGACCAATCAAAGCGTGATTCGGGCAATCGATTAAACGATGACAGTCGTACAGGAGCAATAATGCAAACCAGAGGCAACTTGTAAATGTGATGAGTTTACTTAATAAATGAGAATCTCTGTTTGCGGTGGATTCGGGTTGTTTTCACTTGAGATGGCGGGAATGGACGATAGCGATCTAGAGATAGGATCAGCATTCTTAAAAGAAGATTTCGAAGCAGCTAAACAATTTTACTGGACAGTAACTCTACCTTTAGTTTTTCAGTGAGAGCTCCACTAGATCTTGTGATTTGTTTCTTTGAATGATTATGTTTCGCTTAATTTCACAAGCCATTTGCCTATGCTCGTGTTGACGGTTAGCTGCGAGACAGTCGGACGTAGGTTTATAATACGTGCATTATAGATGCAAGCAAATTGCAAATGAAAATAATATATAGCTTATTAAATGGTTCACCTTAATGTACGGGAACAAAGAACTGGAATTAGTATCTTCGTACCAAGATAGCATGTGTTCCCTTGTCATATCCCCAGTGACTTCAGTGGCAGATCAAAATATATCCTCGCCAGCCTGGTGTATTCAGACGTTACCTGGTCCTTGGTCGATCCAAATTTCCCGGTCGAGGGTCCCGGATTTCAGTGCTTTAGCCCTTCGAAGATACGCATAGCCTAATGGTCGTTGGCATGAAAATAAGAAATGGATTATTTGAAAGCTTCTAATTTCATGGGGAACGAAACTAAGGATATCACTACCGTTTATATTATTAACCACATTAGTTGAAGATTTTTTTCCGTCGACCGCAATTGTTCCAATACCGTCGGCAGATTGTACGAAATGATCCCTAGCTTTGCAGTCAAGTTCATTACCCTCACGACGTTGTTCGTGAGATGGACTGAATTTGTCATTTGCATTCTGCATTCTGATTGGTGCGTTATACAAACAGCCTTTTCGATCAGTGCGCAAACGGGACCACTGTGTGTGCACAAAGTTACCACATCGATTGATACTCTAGATCCTCATGTGACCTTGAATTTGCCGTTCACTTCACTGGTAGTAGAAAGACCGATAACTGAGCCGATCATATCAAGTGCAAGGTTACTGAGACAGGTAAACACATGAAACCTCATTTCAACGAGTCAGGTATTATCACGCGACTCCCTGGCCTGGGCAAACATGACATGACACGGGGTGGATCTAGTGAGAAGAAAGCCTGCAGGGCTAAGAGTTAGTGAATGTGGTTAATTGTCACGATGATGGGGTCCCAGGGGTATGTTCATGTGGGCAGCTGTATGTAAAAGCACAAGGAAGTGAGGTCGTTTTAAATGTGCTAGGTTCATCCAGGATGCAAAATGAGAACCAGTAGTTGATGTGTGGGGACAAGGATGCAGATAAACTGCGCGCCAAGTTTATAATCACACCAAAACCTTGGTGAATGGGAAAAGTGCAATCATTCGACAGCTAAGTCTGAGTAAAAAATAGTGTACTGGTGAATAGATCTTAGTGTGTTAGGAAAAGCCGCAAGGACAGTAGTCTGCTTTTATGAATTCGTTCACCGCTTCAGTTTTCAGTCCGTCACTTTTGTTCGAAAATCTGATCTCATTTTTGTGGACACTTCCGTTTGGAATTTTGCGAATTATGGTGCCAAGACCTCGCCATTCTAAGTTTCAAGTGGGCTTTAGCTTAGCACAGGAAGCAGCCAAGTCAACTAAATCACTTTCATCACACGAAGGTGAATACTTATAAGCGCTGCATAACCGTTGTGATGCGGGAGCAATAACGACAAAAAGAACAAGTAAAATGCACATTAAGACATGTTCAAGTAGATTTACTTCTCATTTGGGTGCCCACGTTTTCTGGGTTTTTGAGCATTGACGAAGTCACCTCGATTTGTGATGAAGCGTTTGCAATCAAACTGCCCAGCGCAGCGAACAAACCAATGCCATCCTGTTGAACCTGAGTTACGAGAACGAACATCATTCTCTAACATGCTACCATAAATATATGTATATATATTTATAATTATACAAGTGAATCCAAAACCATTAACTACACTAACTTTCTACGGTGTCGTCATAATGAAATCGAGGATGAGGGTGTAGTGGAATAGCTGACCTTTGTTCACTTTCCTTAGTCTTTTATTGTCAGCAGAGCGATGCTACTCATGAGTAGCTTAGATTAATATAAGAAAGGGGGCAACCAACAAATGTCTGCGACAGATCAATAGAAAGTGAAGAATTGTGAACCTTCCAATTAAACTGAACGCGTAATACTTAATTGGGTTTTCTGTTCTGTGGAAAGTGGAAAACTTTCGTACGCATAACTTGCTGCAACCTCGTTCACACAGTTATGAGGTATAAGACCAGCATGTAGACATTTGTGCCTGCTCACCGTAGGGTTCGCTGCTTAACAGTGCACCAACCCACACTGGGCAGACCAAATGAAAAGTATCGTATCTTTGCCAGTCTCGGATGTTTTCAAAGTGCATTTTAATTTTTAAATACTATGAACAGTAAAAGATTTGCGGGGTAATTTGCATCCTGCTCCGTATGCTCCCGAAATCATCACGTGAATTTTGGCTGACAGATGAGTTCCCTTCTAACATATAAGTATTAAAATTGAAACTAATTTTTCCTTCAGTATCGGAACACCATTCTGCTGGTGGACACAGATAATTGGTGTCAAAATTCCTTGAACCGTAGTGCACGCAACCATTTTTTGATGAATGTACATCCTGGGTAGATTTCACATTGGTAGCACATTTTCGAATCTGTTTATAAGTCAATTTTACACCAAGTTTTTATATCTTTTCACTCAAAAGATCTTGCGGGAAATGATGCACCAGTGGGTAGGAGTCGCTAAAGCTAAAATTCACATACGCGAATGACTGTTTATTGCGACATTCTAGGTCCTACAAACTCAACTCCGGACTTAGCGGGAGTTACAACCTTTCTGTCGATTTACGGAATTTCCACCCAACGGAGGGTATCTAATAGACATGCACCATCGTCGCATATGTGCGCGCCAGTAAGAAAAGCATTGGATATACTCAGGGTTTTAGGCACTCGTTGAACGAATCGGGCAGTTTTTACAGCAGAAATCTGGTTATGGCCAATCGCTGACTCCGCAAGACAGTCTTCTTCGAAACAGACAGGGGCACCTAAAATACAACGGAATATGCCAAATTCAAAAATTCGCTGTCACCTTTGGGGTTATTTATAAGAGGTTTTATCAAAAATTTACAGATTCACTGAGCACTCCAATGACTTCCCGAAACTCAATTCGTTGAGTGTTCCTAAGCAGCATACGGGATCCGGTCTGGATCCGGATTGAATCCAGGAAGGTTGAGATAGAATTTCGGCTAAATCCAGTAGTTCGGGACACCACGTACGAAGAGCGTCCAGAAACGCTATCGCTACCGGATGAGCAAGCTATGGTCTAACGAAAAGCAACGCAATTTTTGTATTTTCCTCCTTTTTTCCTCCCCCACCTAACTTTTTATCCCCTTGCCTGAATACACTGCCAAATTTGCGCTGCATTATATACTACACACTTGCAATTAACTGCTTCATTAATATTTAAACTGCTGATAATTTCCAAACTAACCGAACAAATTGTACCACTGTCCAGATTACGATTATGATTACGACGGGGATACAAAAATGTATACATAAGTTACATGCTCATCACGGTAGCAAACTTAATGAAACAGTTAAGAAACATTAGGGAAGATTAACTGTTGTAATATTAAAAACGAGTACAAAAATAACTCCCGAATAAAAGAGCAAGAAAAAGTGGATAATTCCAGAGCAACAGTGGTCCAGTCGGTACCGTTAGGCCTTAGATACAAAGTCAGTGCTTCAACCTCGGGACGAATCCTTCAACGTAAGCATAACCACTGAGTGATTAAATGTTTTCTTGTCCTTCGGCCACGGCCTCGATTATGTGCGCGAGTAAACCAACGAGTTTTATTAATCACTCCTTCATGGGAGTGGATTCTTGGAATGACGCCACTGATTTGACGATGCAGCTGCAGTAGAAATTGTAGAGCATCTAACTAATGAATGGTGCTTTGCCGGGCTTGCCCAACCGATGGTGGGGAAGCGTTAGCTCTCTGTCGACTAGAGGAGCCAGCATTATTTTTGCAGACGTATTGAGGTTGGTGCAGACATCTCTTCCCGGCAATGATCTGTATGCAATGAGAAAATCAATAACGTTAGGCATTTGAAAGTATGTACGACACATCCGCTCATCAATCGTGAACTCTAAAGGGCACGGTAATATCGCGTTGATTTCAGTTCGTTTGCTTAAGAACCCACAGAGAACTGCCTGCATAAATTATAGTCTCCATTGGATTAAAATGGCTACAATCCGTCAAGGCAGGGTACAGAGACGTGGAGTTGTTGGACATCATTATGTGCATACATTTCCGGTAGAAATTTGCTAACATGACGGTGAAAGTGTCGCATGTGGGATTACGTGTGCAGGACATTTGGCTAAATGTGCTCATTGGTTACGTGGTTGATAGTGCTAAATGACGAAATAGATTAACTGTACAGAATTATCCAATCAACGAAATATCGATGACTCCCTCGGCACACCTTGACTCGCATAAGCCAAATGGCTCCATTGTGCGCCGCACAAATTATTGCAAATCAACATAAAACCCAATAAACTGTTCCCCTTTTATTATTCAAAAATTCACAAGCAGCCATTTACTTTTCTCTTCATATTTTGACCCAGGATCATTGAAGTCGAACTGCGGACACTCTGCTAGTTGGGGTGCAACTGAAAATATCAACGTACGATTAGCCGGAGAGGGACCAAAAACTTGCAAAGTAGCTGGCATTTTAAGAGCAAGTAAGCGAGATTTCAGCTCAATCTGGGATTACAGTTTTCAAACCCCACAGGGCACCCCACTGGGAGATACTCAGGAAAAGCTCAAGTTATTTCCCAAGTGGTTTTAACATTTAAAATGTCCATTTTGAAATTTTCCAGTGCAAAATGGTGTTATTCAATAGTCAGATAAAGCTACAAATAAAGTGGAGCTTGTGTATAGCCTTGCGCCGACAGTTATAGAGACCGGATCATTTAGGGGACTTGTGAATGACTCCATTGCTGTTTTTGTGTTTCAGAATTACCTGTTTGCCCAAACTGAAAGAATCGCCAAAATTTTGGGTTTGCTGATTGCTGCAGAAAACGTGAGTGATAGGTGTCTACTTTTATACAACTCCTTACTCTCTAATGCCGAAAACAACGATTAGGTAATAGATAACATATTTCCCAATAAATCGAAATGAAATCTGTGACTGTTACTTCTACTGTCATAAAGACAAAATTCGTCAGATACTGCAAAACAATGAAGTCATCTAATGTACAACAATCACTTTTTCACAAGGAACAGATCACAGTCTTTTTTCTTGTGATTCTGCAAATTGCAAGAATAAAATTGAAGCACATTTCATAAAACGGACAACAGTGCATCCAATGACGATGGGTCGTCTAACACTGTCTACGGTCACCGATACTATGAAATCGGTTTTTCGCGAGTGTTTCTATGATCGCTATTGTCTGGTTCAAAAAAGAATTTTTAGTCCAATGGCATTCAGTGCACCACCGAGTAAAGAGTACGACATGTGTTTTCAACTGCTTCTAACAACCTATGATCATAAATTGGTACCTCCTATTAACTACTAGTCCAGTTGTATCTAAAGGGCACTTGGTAGTTGCAAGATACTATCAGCAGGTATTTCACGATAATTCACCAGATATTAACTTTATAACTTTAAACATTACCATATGTCTGTGCATATTCGACGATAATACTAGGCAATTTTAGTGATTTAATCTAGCCCTACCGATTAATAGCCTCATTCTACTTCGAATAGTATGGCTCTCGTAGTGGATAGCGCCACTGAATCTAGCTCTGCAAACTTCAGTTCCTGCGAAAAACAGTCTAAGGCTGAGACACAGGCAGAAATGTGCAACAATCGTAAGCCAGAATAGTATGTCAAAAGAACTATGTCGCATTCATGGAAGGAGATTCCGGACAAGAATACTGGTGCACCCTCATCAAATTTCGTATATGATGGAGCATTCAGCTCCCAATGCAACAGATGTTTGTACATCCGCAAAGTTGTCTGGGATGGTCTTCGTTCTAACATCTTACAGTTGTTTTCACTCAGGGCTCATTCGAACACTCAATCATCGAGCATGCCGCCTACTGAATAATTGTCTTTTCGGTGTATAGTATTTAGGTTTGTCTTTTGCACATTCTACTAATAATCACAGTAGTACCATTTTTCTTGTACTAGCTTTGGATCTCTGAAGTTTTGTAGTTTACAGTTAACGAATTTGGTCACTGACCTGGGAAACTTCATTCAAAGGACGCAGACAAGGCTCTAAAACAACGATCTGCAAAAGTCGTATTAAGGAACAATCACAAATCCACCGCGGATTGCCAATCGCTGTTGAATTGTCATTCATTTTTAACCATAATTTTCCACAATCATCGTTAAGGATAGAGATATCCCCAACTTGTTGCTTGTGATAATAATAATTTTCACTTTATGTTCTTTTCTGCTATTCTGAACCCCCATTAGGAATTTCATGTCCTACCCGTTCGATCGGAAATGGAGGAATGCCTCCTTTGGATTGCAAGACATGACTAACACATTGGCTTGTGTGATTTTATTCCCCTCCTGAAGCTGTTCACATATATCGTACACTTTCTGAACCATATGCCTGAGCAAATGTAAGAGATTTTCTGCAACTGAGTGTAGAAAATACTAACAACGAGTCAATTTTGAAGTTTTATTTTGTCTTGTCACTGGGAGTTGTTTAGGTCGGCAACTGAAGAACGAGTGCGCGAATTTCATATGTACCATCACTTTGAATTTGGTGATTTTTTACGATAAATATTTTGGTGTGCAAATCTCTTGATATCTTCTATGGAACTCCGATGCCGTAATCTAAGTCCCCTCATCCGACAGAACATATGAGACTCAAGACAAAAACCAGGCAAGCGAGATGCACTGTACATCTCAGGGCACGAAAATTGGTCCGACAAGAAAACACGAAATAGCGAATCACAACAGTCTTGTAAAGCAGTCAGCAAATTCGAGAAAAAATCTAGAATGTATTAGATCGATTAATGACTTAGAGGTATCGAGATCGATAGAACAAACGCAAACAAAGAAAAACGACGATGTTAGCTTAAAGCATCAAAGCTGGTTGCATGGAAAATGATGCAAAAACCGGCCGGAGTTCTATGAAATGTCGATTTCACTAGTGAAACTGGAAGAACTTTTGATAAATGCTTATATGTGCATGCAGGTACATGTGACTGGGGTAAATAAAGAAGACTCATTTTGACGTGATCAAAAGAATATGTCTTATATGTTCTTATGTGGTTGCTCTACAGGATACCAAAACGATCTATGCGTCAAACGACAACCGACCATCAAAGATTCCGGGAACCACATGGAGACCTTTGTTAGAAATAAATGGGAAAAGATTGATGAAAGCGAAAGTTCCACTGAATTTCGTGGTACAAACGAACAAACCAACTGATCTAGTTTCATAAAAGGGAAAAGAGACGAGTGTTGTGCAGAAATAAGAGGTAAAAGACGCAAAATAGGTTATTCTATTTAATTGGTAGGGACAGCCAACAGGCCATAAACGAGAACAAAGTGACAACACAACGTGCCAGTCAGTAGCTTCGGAGTGCTCTGGATGCCCACTGTTCTTGATCACGTTCTTTTAGCGTTAGCTATAGTATCCTGTATCTCAAAAACGTCAAGTGTGTTCAACTGCATTAGTTTTAAGGCACTGGCTAGCCGAAGACTAGAAAAAGTTTCGTTTCGTATGCGTATTTGTGTATAAGTAATACGATTAATTAGACACGTACACTGTCTGGGATGAACAAGAGACAAATAGTGATGACATGCTTTCGCGGAAAATGAGTCATACTGTTCATGTAATGCGGGGCATCTCAAGTGACATAAACAATCGATATACAAAACTAGAGACAAATGTAATGCGTGGGCATATGTCACATTTCGACTTAGCGTGCAATGCCATGAATCAACTGAATTCTCATTTCAGAATGGAGGTAATTTAGAACCAGCTTCTGGAATTGCGTCGGGTTCAGTTGGCAACAAATGGTGACGATTCTCGATATGGGATACCAGCCAGCTTTCCACATAATCCAACGACTGATAATACAAGCGGCAGCCACACTGACTCCATAAATGATATTATATTTGATGATATAACTGAGCACACGCGTTGAAAACTCAGTTGCCTAGCCACGCATTATTGTAAATACGCAACTGACACCCCAGTGTTTTCATCTGTTTCACTTTCTACTTTCATTGTAAAACTGTGAAGTCTTTATCCGAAGCTCTTTATGTATGGCAGTTAGCAATAGATTCTGAGTTGGAAAACAGGACAAATCTAGGCGAAAGTGCAAACTGTGTCCGCTAGATGTGCTACGATACGTGAAGTTTGATCTTTCAAAGAGCAACATTTGCGATGCTAGAAGTCATAGATAAAGCCACTGACAGTACAACGTTATGGGCGCTCTGTTGGCTGAATTCAACGTTCTCTCCTCTGCATGCTAAACTAAACTCGCAATAAAAAGTATGTAAATATACGTCTGACTTCGTGTTCTGTGATGGCTGTAACTGGACTGATTAGTGCTTAATGCAATCGTACTTCGTACGTGTTATTAACCTCGGCTTCAGAGTTTTGATCATATTGGTCGTATTTTGATTCCACATGTAGAATCTTACGACAAACCCACAAGGTAAATAATCAGACTGCAATTAGAATGCGACTTAATACTTGTGGATGCGACGAGCATGGGACTTTTCATAAGAAAGGAACCGACGGTTATATGCTACGAAAGATAACTTTACAAGCTCTGATAGTTGGTACGGCAAAAGCATTTCCATACTGTCCATTGAAGTGATTCTTCCTTGTAAACAGATTTGTAAGACCGTTTGTCTTAAAACGCGGATCTCGCATTACGCTTGCTTGCCCTTAACCGTTGTGACCACTCGAGCATCACTCTTACCCGGCTCTGTAGGATTGCAATACTGACAACCCAGACACTCGGTCGGTAAAATGAAAAGACAGTCTGAAGCGGTAGGAGGTTGAGTATATTTGACGGGTGCGTGCTAGCGGAGCGTGCGTGAGTAACACGCAAATGGGGACCGCGCTGGGCGGTCAAAGTTTGGTTAACCAAGCGATCCGGAGGAAAAATACCGTGTTCCGCTACAGATAACCACTTGTATTATTCAATGAAAACTAATTCGACACCATTTTTCTCCGGAAGCCCATACAAAATACAATCAGTCAGTTCAATCATTGACTTGAAGTGACCAAAAAGGCTGTCGATCACAAACCTTTGACATCCGAAAAATGGTAGATGTATTTGGGTTCCGGTATCCAATTTGCAAACTATACCTTTTTAGTATTGAAGGACTGGAATTCTTGAGGGCAAAAGTGGGCAGCAATAGTCAACCGCAACGACTCGCTTTAGCCAACAGGCCTAAATTCAATTGTTTAAAACTACGGGTGCTGAAGTTTGTAGTACATAAACGGTCATTGAATTCGACTTCATCTGGTTTTTCGGCTTTCACGATGTGGGTTTCCAAGAAGAAAGAATTACTTAACAAAAATCGCAATAGAGAGTTATTCAAACATATTGCAGGCGATGCGCCACATTTTTGTCACCTATTCATTTGGATCAATCCTGGTGCCACAAAACGCTGTCTTTTATTTTGGTTGGTTGGCTGTAGACCGCCGTACTGGTTTTGTTCATGGCGTTTAGTACGCTCAGTGGGGGGTTCGGACCATGTCTGTTTCTTTTAAACTAGCAAGTTTTGCAGCTATTCCAAGTAAACAAGAACCTGTGCTACACTGCGCTGACCCAGAAGAGCCCGCATGACTGTTTTCGTGGTAACGCCTCCGTTAATTATGCACACTGACACACTGAAGTCGGTGTCATTGTTTCATTTTCCCCCAAGATTATTCTACCTAAAACCATCAGCTATACGGGTGCCGACAAAATCTAGTGTTCTGATCAGCCATCTGCACAACGACATCGAGCAAGTTGTTAATTTTTGGGATTTTCAAACTTGGTTAAGTAAAATTTCTTAAGAGTGTGAGTCACAAAATGAAGTGGAAGCTGAGGACGCCTTGAAATCAGTTTGACGAACTTAAATCTTTGGACATGTTACGTTTATGTCTTTTATCCTTTTGAAGTTACATTGTCACTGGACTAGTCAAATTAAAAAAAAATAATCAGAAACCTACTTGATGAAGCGAGTCACCACTTACTGGCATTTCCGTTTGCCTGCTGAAAGCGTTGTGCTCCAGTCTTCTCCATACACTTCCAACGTTACAAAACGGAGAAGCTGACGGTTCTGGAAATAGGTATGAAACGTTTAGAGAAATAAAAACATTAAGCCGACAAAAGCCAGACATTTTTTTACTCTAATCAAACAAATTAAAATGGTCGCGTAGTTTGTGTGAACCGATTAATCCTAGAAACCCGATTATTGGTTCCTCGACTAACTGCTAGATGGCAATGACAATAGAGTTGTTGAGCATTTATTATCAGACAAACAGAGCACAAGGTGTTAGTAAACTGGCTAATGTCGTCTCTGAACCAGCGATGCGTCACGTTTTCCAAAACGCTGCTCCCCAGGAGCAGTTCTCGGGGAACGCTTTTGTTTTTGTCTCCTCAGACGCCTTCGCCACGAGTCCCTGACCCTGGTCCGACAAGCCATTTGTAAACAGTGTTTGAGCAATGGGCAGCCAAAGCTCAATCCCAAATTGAAAATACCAGTGACTCGAAAATTCTGCGATACTGGGTCATAAAGCTGATTGACACACAGGCACAGACGAACAGCAAGTATGCGATCACAACGACTTAAAACAAGAGCCGATGTCACCGTGAAGAAATCTGCCTGTGGTTCATGCGGATCCCAAAAGATAGCGACGAAACCTCCACCTTGAAAAGTCGCTCCTGTGAAGCCAAATGAGATTTGTTAAGGAAATGGAATAAGTATGGTACTGTGCATTTATCGGAAATTATAAAGATGTTAATCTCCTTGACCTGTTTATTGTTTAAACGGACGACTTTGGGTTTCAATAGGTGTTACTCCGAAAACCACGTCAGTTGCGCTCTCAAGGCTGCGACTGCTGTTTGTATAGATGATTCAAATATTTTTCCCGTTATGTTCGTCCAGTTGATTCCAGTTTTTTAGAGTTTGAGTGTGATTTGCGGGTTTTTCAGCGTAAAAAGCTCACATCATTTTATAAATATCACAGTGTTAGCTCGGAGAATTGGCTCCGAGAGCATCCGCGCTCTCTTCCCTGTTCTTTTACCTACTGTCGCATCAAGTATTGCAGACAGCAAAGTAGTCATCGGTAAGTATGTTATCTTTTCATGTAATAGTTATTTGCAGGTTTCCAAATATCAATTGCCCAGCCTTTGTCATGTTGCGTGCAGTAAGTAGACAATACCAGGTAGTTGGATGTTGTTTCCAACACAATCATTCCTTCCATCGGTCTCACGACCATTATCACGGGTGCAGTCGTAAGCTAACCGCAGAACAGGAAGCGCACGTGATGAGCGTTATGGAAATTTTTGGCAATGTGAGAGAGGTTTGCCGATACGCCCGGGAATATTTCAAACGGCTAGTGACTGTTCTGGACATTAATAGTCTTAGGCACAAGTTCCGGTTAATGGATTACCGGAACGACGTCGTTCGCGTAAAAGACTTATTGTGCGGGCAAGGTAGTCTTAGGTTACTCAAACGAGAAGATGTTGTCAGGTTTGCGTTTTTCGAGCCGGATAGTGTTCGGCATTTAACTGATCTCTATAGTGAAGTGTTGTTAGCAAATGCGACCCACCAGCTTAACTGCGGTGGGCATGTACTTTGGCACGCCATGATAGTTGACGATAGTGGGTTAGGTCGATCAGTATTTTATGCTGTGCTCCCTAACGAAAGCCCAGCAAGCTACCACCGGGAGATTAGTGCCATGAAGGAAATGCTGCCAGCAACTGATAAGGTGAAGACGATAGTCGTCGACCGCAGCTTGGCGCAACTGAGCGTCCTTCAAGCTGCCTACCCTGAAGCCGGGGTAATTTTTTGTCGGTTTCATGTCCTCATGGACATGCGTTGTCGGTGCGGTAGCCTTCCAGTAAGTGTGGAAGGGGACGGGAAGCGCATTTATCAGTGGGGGCGAAATTTAGTTTTTGCGTCGACCAAGGCAGACTTCAGTAAGTTTAAGGCAGCAGTAAGTAGTCGTTATCCGTCGGCACTTACTTACCTGCAACGTGCGTGGCTGCCGTATGAGGCAATGTGGACACAGTACAGTGTTAAGTGGTCGCTGAATTTTGGCATTTTCATGACCAATAGGGTTGGGGTAGAAAATAGGCATTTAAAGCGTGGTCTCTCAATGAGATCTACCCTGTTCGATGTTTTTTCGCAAATAATGCGTTTGTTAGAGCAACTGCGAAATACTGCTACGTTGATGGGGACAGGTAAAGAATTCACCGTGGTACTCACAGAGAACCACGCACAAGTTAGGGCAGCCGTCGGTAACAAAGTTCGCAGCAATAGGACACAGGGAATTAGGAAGCCGGTTGAACTGATTCCCAGCATGTCCCCATCTGTTCAGGTGCTTACGTCTTCGGAACGTAAGGCTTCTGTTGCTCCCACGGATACCGACGACGTTGATATACAGCTTGTTGGTGATCCCTTACAGTTAGTAAACTTTAGGAAGCAAGCAATCATAACTTCTGCTGGCTACAGACTGCAGAATTTGAAGAAGCCTAGACAAACGGAGCCGCCACCTTCACCAATTAGGTTGTTGGCACGTGCGTCTTCTTTCACGCGCCATATATACCTGACCAAAGACAGATGGCGATAGAAATGGCACGGGGTTGGCAGATGGGTCGTACGTTTTGCCGTCGGGCATTTAACGTTTGTATAACTACCTTACGGGGCAAACTGAAATATATGCATATATCGTACGACTAAGTGGTTAACGGATGTATGCATATATTTTCAGATTAGGAAATCATTTCTTGCGTTGACATTAATTGCTATACCGAGATATGCATATTTAGTCTTCCCACATGGGGCAACAAATGTTTATGAACATTTATTTATTAGGCAATTTGTGCATGTCAATGTAACAACGCATTTGATGTACATGTCTAGTGGAAACATGCATAGCTGTATATATATAGAATTATATATATACATATATATTATATCATTTACGTATGCGTCTACTGTTTGCGGTTCTATATGTATATATAGACAAATACATATATGTGCATATACATATACACATTTTTGCCACTTTCTATCGATTTAAGTGATAACTAAAGGCATAAAATCGTCAAACTCAATTCATGTGACGATTACGCAGCAAAAATGTATATAAATGTTACATCACCCTGGTGCATACGTATGTTTACATATATATATATATATATATATACATATATATATATACATAAACTATATTTAGGTAGACATCTTCGCAATCCTGGGGCAGACAGATATTTATACACATTTTCAATTTCCCAGTCATCAACCAAAATACGCAATACAAAAAAGCCATTTTCACTATCGCAGCCAATACTTTTTGCGGGTTTGGCATGCTAAATAGGCATTTTTTATTTTCCTGGACAAAATAACATGAACATTGTCCTCCTAGCTTCGCTCCTTCTGAGTGATCACTGTTTCACCACGTTGAAAATAATAACAGCTGACTTTTAACAGCAACCGCTACCAGTTATCGCGGGTGGATGAGTTGCATCTAACGGTTTGAACGCTCGCAAAAACGGCCGTTTCCCGGGGATGGATGTTTCGTCAATACCCCACTTTACCAACTAGTAACAGCTGACATTTATCACCTGACGTTACCAGTTATCGCTGGGTGGACAGTTTGTATCAATCAGTTATCGCGGGTGGACGACTTGCGCCCTACAATTTGAATGCCCGCAAAGCCATGCCGTTTCGCAGTCGTGCACCATTTATCAATACCGATCCCAAAACAGCAAGTCCCAAGATCGCGTGGCTAGCGCAGACAAACCACCATCTGCGCGAACAAAAACCTGAGTAAGGTAAAGTATCATAGTTACTTGCACGTCGGTAATCTCAACGAATTTGATACAGAGGGTCTTTTTCGAGGGATATTCCCTGGTTATGCGTCACGCCGCCATCCAAAATCCGTTGGAACCAGGCAAGTCAAAGACTGCAAATTGGGGCACAGATTCATTCCCACCTAATTAATACCTGCCGTCAGTGCTCTACTCTTTCGACGACTGCTTGCAGACACGCCCAAGGATCATTGTCCACTGAACTTGTTTTCCTTTCATCGGTTTCATAACCCCTATTCGATGGTTGTTTGGGGCCATCACACGCAGCCTATCCAAAATGTAAGTAAAGGAGATGGAATTGTGAAATCGGGTTTCACAGAAGCGATGCAATATGTTTAGGAGAGGCTGCGGAGGTTACTTCTGTGAGGGCATGACTATGGGTGTAAAATAATACAGTATTCGGTGTGGTTGACAAATCAAACACGTGATAGCCCGGATATTAGCTGACGAAATGCGTGTTCAGAGTTACAATATACTGAATCAGGTACGTGATTTACTGACGTGTTGTGGAATATCATATTTGTGGAGAGAAGGTGTCAACACAAGCCTCGTCCGGAAGTGGTGGGTGAAGGAATTATTTCGATTCGTCATTCAATGTTGGATCAGGCGTGTGGGGGGGTTAAAATTTGCTTGGTTTCGGAGGGGAGTACTTCGCTCAGTCTCTAGTTGGTATGGCGAAGTAGGTGAAAAGGTCTGCCCAGCTCAGCCACTCTGGGCCTTTTAGATGCGCTTACCGTCCGCTTTCGGAAGCTGACATTTCATCCACGATTTCCTTCCCTTTCAAGAGAATTGTGCATCGCACACTTGGATTAGCGATTCCTTTGCCGTTCGTACCTTAGCTGTTAGTACAATCCCCTGCTTCACTACACCGAGATGCCACGAACCGACGTGTACATCATCATCGAGAACAATCACTGCGTCACCTGCCGCAAACGTTTTTTTGCCATGCATCCACTTCTGTCGCGCATGCAGAGAGGGTGTATTATCACAATCACCCTCTATAAGAGACCTTCCTTAGGCGATGGGTTTGCCTAGGGCTCAAAACCGAATGAGTGATGTCGTTATGGGTTGCCGGTAGTTATAGAAGGTTGTTTAATATTCTTTCCACTCCAGATAACACTGTACTTAAAATCGTTTTGTTAATCGTTTCTCGTTCAATTCATGGCAGTTTTATCCTTCAGACGGACTTGATCATGCCTTTCGATACTCCATCTTGTTCACTGGCGTTAAGGGGTTTAAACTGCCAGTGAACGCCAAGCATGGCAGTTTAACCTTTCAGTGTGCACTGCTTCAGGCCATTATTCCAAGTTCTTGGGTAGTCCCAGTAGATTTTGAGCCATCACCGGAGTGCATGTCAAACAGCGAGGGCCTTGCTTTTTCGTGGGACGTTGCAGCGCCCGCAAGAATTAGTTCTTGCTCATCGAGGTTTATAACTCGAGATTTCACGAAGATCACTGTGCACCCGTAACGTTTTCCGTCCCTTTCTGCTTCCTACCCATGTGAGATAAAAAGGTCGATCCAAGTATTACCGGAGGGCTACTAGCTGGGGGTCACATTGTATTGCGGTAGTGTAGCCATTAATTGGGTTGCCATCGCCTCCGAAATTTCATACACCCTTCGATCTCTCGCTTTGCTTTTGCTCTCCCGCTGAAGTTCCGGAACCATTTGCTCATAGTCGGCACGTGGTTTCCCCCCACGTGTCCCTCGACTGCATGTGTGTGTTGCGCAAGCAGATCAAGGACGTGGTCCGGAGCTGGCTGGATAACTGATGTTTCTCATCACGCTGTAGTCATGTCGGTGAATTTTTAAACATCTCAGATTCTACACTATCTTTACTGCCGAAACCACCGCACTTAATTGCAGATGTGGGATTGATGCAGACTTCACTGGTCCTCTCCGAGGCTTAGGCAAGAGTATTCGAATGTATTAACTGTCCTGCGCTCTATTCCACCGTCCATATACTTTGACACAATAACTCATTTCCTTCGCGTCTGAGAACGCCTGCAACTGCCTACCGTTTCACACCGTTTGGAAATAGGCATCTCGGAAATTTTGTGCCCGAATTTCCCCGGGATTCTCGTCATAACAACACTTCTCCTGGAAGCAACCGGGAGAAATCGAACCCAAAGGCATCGTAGAAGCTGGAGACAGATAATAGGGCCCCACTAAGTGTAACCGGCCGGTTGTAAATTTTCATTTTGAAACGAATTCATTGGTCTCGACTTTTCACTGCACTCCGAGATCGCGTCCGAGTGCTGTGAGGAATAGGTCCAGCTGATGGGTTCTCTCGTGCTTCGTCCGCCGAGATGGCCTCCAGAACCTCGACGTTGTCGAACATCCAGTGAGTAAGGCGGAACACAACTTTCTTTGGGAGTGTCGTTAACCCCACTAAGCGTTCCTTGGCCGCGTCCTCCTCAACGGGCGAACCAAGGTAATCGTCAGCACAAAATCGGCTGGCAACTCTATCTACAATGGTCCGTTTACTTTGCCCTCCGTATACTACTGCCGTTTGGCAGTGCGTATTTCACACAAAAGGGCGACGACTCCACACCAATTAGATGGAACGTCATCCTGTACTCTACTACTAGTTCGTCTGTGTCGTCCTGAGTCCACCACAGGAAATGCAACGCATTTCTTTGTTCAACATCACCTATAAGAGCATTTCCCTTTGGTAGTTATTGCTATGTTGTCCAATCGAAAGTAACACGAAACGTCAATCAGCAGCGTAATCCATGCTTACCTCTGCGCAGCAATGGAAGTATGCACGAAACTTTTTAGGTTTCTTAGTGTTCGGCAGAAGATGGTGAAGCAAATGCCACGTTTTTATTGCCGCAGGGGCATAACTACTTTTCTGCCCACCCAAGGGTTTCACAGCGCCCGATCACCCCGGAGTATCGTCCTAACAGCCGTCTGCCACCGCGAAATCTTTCTTTTAGATGTAGAAAACTTCGAAGCGCGTGTAGTACGTTTGGTCTGCGGACGACGCTAAAACGGCACCCCAAGCAGACCCAAAAGAAGTCTTATCCCGCTTCGCACTGCCTCCCATGCAACAAGTTCTGTTCTTGATGTGTTGGGGCGATCACAACCCACATCATGAAATTCTTGGTCTTAAAGCCGGTTCAACTGTTTTCCTAAAATCTTGGCCCCCGCGGCAATGTAGCTGATCTGGCCCTTTTCGCCCGAAGGACCATATAATTTCTGTTCCGGAGAAGTGCGCACTGGGTAATGCACCTGGCGATCACTGGCTGTCCTCCGTAATTCAGTACACCACTGGCACGCCGCCACCGATTAGTAGGTCTACTCTTTTGATTTTCCAATTGACCACACTCAGTTCGTGCACATGCGGCCACCTGAACAGAATTGCATCAACGGATTCTAGGGTGCTCATCAGTAGGTCGGCTCATGTGTGTGTATCCGCTGGCTAAACATACTCGTTTCTGCCCAGCAGACCCAATCGGCCGGCAGCCACGACCTGGGTCTCGCCCATCCTGCCCACTGTTTAAGACGTCAGAGTCCTTGCAAGTTGGTGCTCTTGCGTTCACTCATCAAATTTATATCCAAACCACTGTCAGCAAAGGCAGGAGCATTTGTCAGCCAGGTGGAGGTGATCAAGCCCACGGCGATTACGCCTACGTGAGCTGGTATTTGGTGATCTGGGGAATCGAGCAAACCACGCAGGTCTTTGGAGTATCGGAGGCGGGTACTAACTACGCCTGGTGAAACAAATTACGGTGACCCTCTAAACAACTGTCTTCATCCAGCGGGATTCCACGGGGCAGGCTGCGGCATTAAGAGACTCGCTGGGGCAAATAAAGCAAGTACATTTGTTGTTTATCATGCGCCTGCGCATTTTCGCGGGGTCTTTATAAACTTTGAACAACCAGATAATCATCAGTGGATGGATTATATCTTCCAAAGAGTCCAGTGTGCCCAGGCCAGATTTATAGCCTGAATGACCGAAGGATAAGTCGCATTTCTGCATCTTTGTCACCAGATCTGACATGGCGAAAGTGCCTCCTTTAATATACTATTCCTTTGGCATCACATTGTCAGTCAGATTTCGATCAATTTTAAAAGACTGCCTCTACACGCCTTTCAGTATATTTTTTGCTCTAGCGTATCCTTAGGAAGCCTCCAATGTGCAGCACATATTGGTAGCCTCCCCACTATTTCTTGACAAAGGAACTTGAGGTACAATGGTCGTTCCCCGTCGTCCAATATCTTGGGCTCAATAAAATTTTCGAACTGCTTCATGAGCTTGTGGTTCCGTCCTGATCGTCCACAGCTCCGCTCTGGGTAGGTGGAACGGCAGATAAGCCGTAGAAGCTGGGTGCTGGACCAGTGCGCGGCTTTTATTATCTATTCAATCTTTATGGTTAGACTGGTCTTCAAAGGGAAATCGTTCTCCCTTCTTCGTCCCATCTCTGTCTGTTATTTCGGACTGCCCGTCAGCAGCAGATCACTGCCCTCGTAATGCCATAATCCTAGGCTTACAGACACCAGTGGCTTTATAGCCGTTATTACTAAAATATGAGCTGGTACTGATAGGGCTGGGAGATTTAACAGGCTTGCCTGATTACTTCCGGGCCACGTTAAACTTACGATACTCTTTCGAGCATTTTGAATTTTCCCTCCTTTGAATTTGATCATTTTGAATATTGTAAGGAGCATTTGAACATGGGGAAGCCAAGCCCAAGGACAGGCTGATTCACAAATTTTGTGATACTGGATAATAAAGCTGACTGACACAAGCACAGACGAACAACAACTATGCGATCACAGCGATTTAGAACAAGAACCGATGTCACTGTGAAGAAATCTCCCCGTGGTTCACGCGGATTTCAAAAGCAGTAAGTCTCATGATCGCGCGGTGAGCCCAAACAAACCAACATCCATGCGAACAAAAACATGCGTAAGGTAAAGCAGCGAAGTCACTTGTATGCCAGTGATCTCAAGAATTTCGATACAAAGGTCGTTTCGCGGAGAATATTCTTCAGCCGGGAGTTAACAGTTCTCACTCAGAGGTGTATTTTTGGTGGGAAATCCAAGATCTTCTCTCATCCCTTTACCCAGGTCTCATTGCCTAAACGTTTACACAAGAGTCCTAGTTCCGTGAATTACATTGGGTTGTGTGGGTGTCGCTACTGTCGTTCAGCTATTTTCCAGTTCAAAGTGTTGCCTGCTGCTGTTTTGGCACCTCGGAAAGAAAGTATTAACGTTTTTTGGGACCCCGTTGCCACGCCGTCAGTGCACTGACTAGGTATGCTCGAACTTGATGGATCTATAACGGGCGGTGGTTGGTTAAGATAGGTGTGCCGGGATTGTAACCTACCATAAGAATCACAATCGTTGAGCAAATTTTCAAAAATATCAAGGCACCGAAGATTACTGGAATCGGGTTGCATACTTGGGATTGCTGTTACCTGTTGTGAATGACCGCGGTAAACCAGACGTCCTATGGTAGATTTCTTTGGCTTTACTGTGCAAAGTATTAGGAATTTTGTTTGCCACAACTTTCACACCCTAGAAATTTAACACACAACTCGAACAAACTGGAATCTAGGCTTATAAAATAAAATAAACTTCTGATGTTGGTGAACATTGTTGATACCTGTCGTAAGAGGATCTCGAAAGTGAACCTCGGGTTGGTCACCAAAGTTGCAATCTGCCGCCTCTTTTGATGCCTTGAATTATTACGCGGTTTCGAGGCCATTTGTCCTTTTTATCCCGGTTGTGTGAGCTTTCCTTAAACGTTGGATGGGTGAGCATCCAGTAGCGGGAGAAAAAATTGGTAGAAATGGGGTTGTGTCGAAACTTCGCCATTAGAACTGGCCACACTAGCGACAGTGAGAAGATAGGTAAGCAACTAAGGGCCAATTAGAGGGTGCAATCGCTCTATCCCTTGTTGCTCTATGATAAATTTCTGAAACTTTAAAAGGGGTTTGCTACATATGACCCAGATATGCAACTATTTTTCTTGAAAATAGGTTTGTTTGCCGATGCCACGATTTGCCTAGGAAGCGCATTCCACATGGTTATCAGCCAGCGAGTAACAAAACCATCTATCGGTGATGCCCACGGATTGGCTTTGAAAACCTGTTTTGAGTGTCCTCTTAATGAGAAAAGAGGACACGGATCAAAGTACTTCTGCACCTGGCCAGATGTAATGAGATGATAATTCAGATGAAAATCACCTTGGAGGCAGCGAAAATTTTGGGAGTAGCGATTGAACCTTAGAAGAGGATAGGAGAAAGGCAGCCGTTGGAGGCCCCGTAAATCCTTCCCAGTGCGTTGTACTGTAATGAAGCCATTTCGCCCGCTACAAAGTTTGTTAATTCCTTGTAAAACACTTATTACCCAGTATTTACTAGCGTTTCCCAAGAATACCCTGGCAGTTCTCTGGACACCCTTTGGGCATCCCGAAGTATACTCTAATGAGGAAATACCCGATACCGGGCGCGGGCGCGGCTAGGTCCACCGCTTTGGCCGGCGCATATTGAGTGGGCAGTTTAGCTACAGCATTGTGCAGGTGCAGTTGGATTGGAGGCCCACGCTTGCATTCACCTCATAGGGGTGTTTTAAAGTTCCGCCTCCACAACCAAGTCAGCTTCACCCGTTATCAGCGTTGTGGTTAAGAGAGTACCGGTCCCACTATTCATCCGCACCCATATGCGCACTGTTACCACTCTTCTCTCCCTTACTCCCACCCTTTGGCCTGGGTTTTACCAGAATTTGTTCAAGCACAATACCATCTTACTACTGTCTATAATAAATTAGGGCTTCCGCGTATCTCTCCAGGGCTTTGCCTTTAGTTTGCCATCCGTCAGACGGCACAATGGTGACTCCTCACCAGCCAATTTGTTGCTTCGGACGACTAGAGATTCCGGAGTAGCAAAAAATTGAAACGTTGACAAAAAACAACTTCAGTCAGTTGCACACTCTTGTCAGGCATCCTGGAAGGATTTCCATCTTTTACATTTATGCCTCTTGTTTGTCTGCATATCACCACTATGTCTCCATCAGTTTGTTTTTTGGTCAAACTTCGCCTTTTTTGCGTGGCACGTCAGTATGACACATCAATACTCTTTCTTCCAGCCGCGTGGCTTATCCTCAAGAGGTTCGCTTTAAACACCTTGTCGCGTGTTTTGAACGTAGCGGGCTACACGACACGCCACGTACTACTCAGCCGACTTTAAATTTATCTTTGTGTGCGCTTCCCCCTAATTTCGTGGTATGGCTTGCGCGACTATTTTGTGTTAATGTTAGCTCTGCTCATTTTTGACCCTTTCACTTGGACGGTTTCGTCATTTACGTAATTTTACATCATCATACATACCGCATGCGTTGGCTGTCCCCGAGAAAAGTCACTCAATGCTGTGAATTCTCCAAGCAGTGTTGTGTGGTTTAAATCGTACCTCAACTACTAACGAATCCGGCGCTAAATTAACCTTACAAGCGGTGGTGTCTGTGAACCGAGACCCAAAGACAGCAGCATTCAGAAAACCTATGTGCAGCTTAACTAAGCAAATCGGAATACATCTTACCGCCGTCCCTTCCTGTCATATGCATGCAAAAATCCAGATTGTCTGATGCTCACATTTAAGGATACACAGAAACATTCTTTTGACTTTCGTTGCAATTCTTGCAGTCCGTGGCTACAGGATAGCATTTTTTGTGGTTCCGTTCTAATATTCAAGCCGGCAGAGAGGCTGCTTTATCGGAATGAAATACTGAAGGGTGCTGACATGTACCACGTTTCAGAAGAGGTCTGTTTCGTTTGCGGAATGGTTTATACTTGCAAAGTGATGGGTGAGTTCCGATGTCAAAGGTTTGTTTCTTCGGCTGTGACCGTTAAACCTAGAGCATTAATTATGCCTTTACGCCTATCTCTGTTGGTTTAAAAAAAAGTTTATTGAACGCGTTTGTTCGTTAGTTGAAATTAAATTAACCTGAAGTGACTTTTCAGACAAGAAAGCACCCAGCATTTTGCGTGGCACGCAGGCGCGACAATTATATGAGTCAGCACGGACTCCAAAATTTTTTAATAGCGGTTGGGTTTTTCGCTGAACTTATAGTGGAAACTACGATAGCTCTGCCTAGAAAGGTAACCCCTCGCCTCGTATCCTGCAGCTGCTCTTTTTGTTTCTATCTCCATGTGCGGATCTTTTCTGTCATCTATTCCATGATGGCTAAAGAAATTCATAAGATATTTGCTCCTACAACTGTACCTTCCTATGATCTTTGATGAATGGCTAGCACTACACATCAACGAATCGCCAATTTCGTTCCAGGCAGGGATTTTAATGTTTGCTTAGACCTACTCTGACTTAAACACTAAATTAGTGACTGAAATTTTAGGTGGAATTTCGGCGAGGTTCTGAGGCGTTCACGATATGTCCTTCCACAATTCTGTGAAAAAAATGAATGAAGGCATCTTTCCCAAATGTTTTCGGTGCAAATTTGCTCATGTTACTCCGGAGGTTGTCATTACGACGGTCTTTGTTTTCTATGGGGGTGATAACGCACTTCCTTCGAGGAATCGGCGTTGGCCCAATGCCGCCGGCCGGTCCTCTCGGGAGCTGAAGCCAAAAAGAAAAGAACCCAGTTTGGGGGTTGCAAGTAAGCACGTGTTTGACTTATAGATTCCTTTTACCGAGTATCGTAAGTCCAAACCTTGGGCCGGATGGTGGAAGATCGAAAGCTTTCGGAAACATTTTTCCGTAGACGGAAGCATCGGCATAATTATCAGATATTTTATTTAGGGTTCAAAACCAAGGTGTGACTTAAACTGCGTTTCTTCACTGTGATGACGCCAGCCAGTTTTCACCAGTTCTATCAACCATGTCGATGACATGTTTACTATGCCATGGTTAAGTGTGCTGCGCGGTGAATTGCAAGACGTTGGACACCCGTAATGGAAGGAAATTTAGTTTACTGCTTGGTAACTCGAACGGAGCCTATATACGCTCTTTTATGGACTGGAGTGAAAGCAACACACAAGCAGAGATAAACATTTTAAATATGTACGTCGATAAGAAAAGGAAAGTTGAAATGGACTATTAGTTCGACCGTCCAAACGTCCCCACTAGGTTCTTGCTTCTCAGCGCAACTTTGTTCTGTCAGGCTCAAAAACCCAACACCCACCCTGTAGTACGGTCGCCAAAGTCAGTTCCTCTAGTTCAAGTTATACTGCACCATGCCCTCACAGATTGAAGGCTCCCAAGTCACTAGCAATTCCCTTGACATCAAGGAAACTGACTTCTTCTAACCGACTTCGGAACCCTCCTCAGTAGAAGGGGTTCACGAAAACACAAAACCCTCTTCCACCTCATAAGATCCCTGCCAAGCCCATAAATAATAATACGATGCTATGTCCTGTCCCGTTAGATCTATCATGGCCCCATAGATCAGTCCACTCAGCAGCTACCTCATCAAATCAGCGCCACTAAAGGACCCCGCAGCATTAAAATCCACCAACCAAAGCAACTGACGCATCCATCGTTTTGCTTAACTTGATTTACAAAATGTTTAGCGAGTGCGTCTGGGGCTATATTGCGAGGCTCGACAACTAGCAACCGCCTACTGTGTCGACGCCTAATGCCGACGAAAATTAAAGACTGCGCTTAATCTTTGAATTCATACATCGATTTGTTGACAATTTCCAGCTTCCTCGTGCCCTACAGAGGCCTATAATGGACAGAAAGACAGTCTTGACGGTGCATTCCCCAAAATTGGCTGCAACTGAAGTATGGCTTCACCAACGGCAATTCGTTTTTGGTGACTCTTTGGGTCCTTACTGAACATCACATCAGTCATTTTCAACAGTGATCTAATTCATTCCATGTTGGAGAGTTGTTTCCAGAGCTGTAAGTGGATCCCTAGGGGCATCCAAATGCTGTACTAGCAATCCGCGCAGTTGTCAGTTATCCATGATGTTTATGGATCTCAAAACACGTCTCCGTTATTGGTTCCCTCACAGACGACGAGAGAGCAACATAGACTGCGTCTAAAAGATGGCCGCCCATCAAAAGCTGTGTTTTCCTTCCATCTTCTTGAGACAGCTGTTGAACGATGTCCTGATGCTGTCACGTCGGTCATGCAACGGCTACTTGAAATACTGGTTGTTGAGCGAGGCCAAAGGAAAAAGTTTCTTTTTGTTCAAATTTACTTGCCATCCAAATGGCTCCCTATATTTCCCCCCTGCTACAACTGCAGCACTACGGGCATGTAGACTCGCCCCTTGAAATTCAGCCACAGTTATCGACCTTGCTTCTTATACTTTTGAAAATTCTCAAACCAGCTGACGTCACCTTGCGCCTCAAGGCTTCTACTTTGTTGTTTGTGAAAAATAACATATCGGATGCTTGTTAAAGAACACAGTGTACTACACGCGGTACAACGAGAGAACGTTTAGACTGATAAACAGCTAAACATACGGCATTAGCAAGATCTTCAAATGGTAAACACATGGTATTTTAACTTTGTAGATGTGTAAGTGAACGAATGTCTAACCATGGGGTGTGCAGAACAAAGATTTAAAGAATAAAAATAAATAGTGATTTACAAAATTCCGATTAAATAGGCCGTTAAACAGCGATTATCATTAAGCCAACGTTATTCTCCCTTACTGAAAATAACTTCTGTAAAATTGTTAAGAGCCCCTCGTAAGTTTCCTCCCTAAAGCTCCGAACTGGATTTGGTGGTGCATATTAGGCGGATAATCAAGCAACGACTATAGATCGATATGTGAACTGAAATGGTATAACAGCCTTCACTGGGCGCATGACGCCGACCAATGGCAAAAGTCCTGCAAATCCTGGTTGCTGGAAAAAGAAACTCAGGCCATTGGATGAAGATGAGTAGTCAATAAGTAAGACTAATCAGGCTGACGGCGGCTTTTGTCCCTCGTATATTCATGAAAATCGGTGATCACCCATCAAGGTGGCGTCCAAGAATAAGGTGAGCAATAAGAACTCGAAAGAAGAGGTGGGCAAGGTACAGAGCCTATCACACCTACCGGGCGTACGAACGTGCAGCGAGGCACAGGCGCTTCCATGAAAGTAAAAGTACCTGTTTCAGCATAATTTCGCTGGGAATGCCAAGCGAAATTCCTAACATGCCGTGCCGGAATAGAACTATTGGACGAAAACTAATCATCGACCCAACCTGAAAAGGAAAACATCTTACAGGAAAATTCCGAAGGTGTTTTCCTCTTGCCAGATGAAACCCATCTGAACCTTGGGGCCCTGGTACAATCCACGTAGCGGAAGTTGCGAAACATCTTTGAAACAGAGGGACAGGTTTTGACGGCTTAGTAAGCTGATTAGATTTAAAGCTGCCGGCTTGACAGGGATATACAAGGGGGTCGTTGGGCCATTATCGGACTTACTTGAGGCTCCGCATGCAATTCTAGTCTCGAGAATGGTAAATTGAGATGATAGCTAGAACATGTGACAGTGGACACAGACACAGGTGAGTGAGTCTGTTTCGCCTCATATGTATGCATCTTGGTGGGATTATCGAGGAGCAGATATGCGATCACTCAACAAATAGTACCGTTAATTCAGTAGCAGAGTGCGGATAGTAGTGGGAAAGTCTTGCTTTGCACATCTTTTGCTTCTTCTGGAGAAGTGGCCAAAAGCTTATTGGTCAAAGTCTGCCACATAGAATTTAGCAAGCCCCTTAACTAGCTTAACCAAGATTATTTCACCACAAAATAAATACTCGAGAGATCAAGGAGGGATGAAACTTCAGTGAACAGCTTTCTCAGAAGAAGGACTTTTGGCACGAAGACCCCGCCGAGAAACCGAGTGGTTATCCACAGAGTCCGGCACAGGAATCACATTGTTGCCCGTATTTATCAACAACCTAGCGAAAACCATGCGCGATCCGTGCTATATTTTAATCCGTGACAGGTGCTGAGCTAGAGGACGACAATGAGGAAGCAAAAGCCTGGTCATGTGAGTAGGCCTTCAACTAAACCTGGCCAAATGTCAAATACTGATTCCCGGGGAGAGCACAGAGGAATGGTTAATGAAACCCGCGGCAATTTTCAAGTTTCGGTGCCGTACCTACAATAAAGTTTGAATTGCCCAGAAATGTTTGGGAAGCTGGCCGCCAAGATGGTGGCTGGCCAAAGGAAAAGCAACTAGCATGATAGACTCTACGATCTTAGCATTTTTCCTCTCAGACCCCAACGCACTCGCGGCGCTCTAATTGCGAGGTTCGAGATATCACCAGGTCTTTCGGGGAGAAAACGACGAACTGTTCATTCTTATACCAAAGAGGGGCAACTGAGGGCATGGTTTAAGGCTGAAGCCCAGCCACGTATCTGGGAGCTGGTCTTTTTGCTGATAAGATTGTTCCACTACCGAACCAATTGCCGTAGCATGCGGTTAATAATACTAAGGCTGGTGAGTTTAAAAGAGCTCTGGATGCGTTCTGGGGAGCGGAATTTCTGGAGCTGTAACGGAGAGCTTAAGGCATAAACACAGGGCAAATCTGTTGGACCTGATTTTGCACCTGACACTCTGCCTTTCAGCAACAGAGCTCTCCGTGTTGTAAGCTGTGGAAAACAGTCGAAAACCATCACTGTGGACCCTTGAAGAGCTAGAAGCCAAATTCCAGTATTGGGCACGCTGAACTGGGCAATGATGTAGGTTACCGCGCGGTTTGAATTTTCGGGCGCTATATGTGCATCAATATTTTCATTGAAGAAGTGAGGTCACTTCATCTATTTGAATAAATCGAACCTGCCATTCAATAGCCTAAGTTGCGCAGTTTCAAAGGGCAATTTTAACCAATACTGTTTTACGCTTTTACCAACACGATTAAACTTTACTCAGTGCTTATAATAATAATGGTATTGTATATTTCTCGATTTCCGAAAAGCATGTGCAAGACAAGATCAATTTTTACAAGGAAGATGCACAGGAAATGCGAATGCCAGAAATCAAAAGAAATAAGCGGATGAGTGCAACCTCGGGGTTATTGTATAAACAGTGAAAAGTGAAATGGGATGCTGCAAAGCAGTGGGAGAAGTTTAAGTATGCTAGCGAAAAGCGGAGACTAGAGAACTAAGTTTTCAAGAGTTTCCTGGGACTGTTTGGGAGCAGCGGACTACGGGTCATCTCGTGTTTAAGTGCGCTAAATATGCTCATTGCTGGGGCAAGACATGGCCGAAGCTCAACGTCAGATGTTGAGATATGGCTGAAGTCCTCAAATGTTGAGTTTAACGTAATGGACGAAAACGCTGAGCTGAGGAGATGGCAAACAATTGTAATACGATAGTTGGATGGAAGTAAAGAAAACCAGGCGGTACATAATACGAAGTGCATAAGACACGTATCTGACAACGACAAACGTCCTAACACTGCTGAAGGTGAAGGAATACTGTCCAGATTTTCTCAAAATACTTGTAGGATATTTTGTGAAGCTTCAGATATGGAACTGCTGAGACTGGTGGTTGTATTTTCATGCAGCTGGCGGTAAGCAGTACTGCAACGTGCGTCGGATAAGCGACATTTTCATTAAAAATATTTCTTAAATACAAAACACAAGAATGCTGCCATTCGTGTTGTCGCAGCTTTTGATCTTGCTCAGCAGTATGGTTGCGGAAAATGAGGTCTGTGAGCCTTTCCAGAGGCAGTAGTAACAGTGATTTTGCCCAGTCGCAAAGATGCGAGTTGAGGTGTCCAATGCGATAAGCGGCGTAGCTTCCGTTGAAGCTGTTTCGGTCTCTATTTTTGCAGCGCCCCGGTACAGAAGGGTTCGAACGCTTTTTACAATGCTTGCCAAAGATGCCGCGAGCGATGATCCGGGTTATGTATTCGGGCTGATTTGAACGTACAGTGGAATGCATAGTGTGTGGAGCCTGCGAAACTTGGGCACACTCGAGGCGATCAGGTACTGAGGCGAAAGATTATCCACCGTATTCCTCAAAAGCTGGGCTTCCTGGATAGCCGGACAGTGCAAACAGGCTGCAATGAACTACTTCTAAGAAAGCAAGCGTAACGATGGGATACGGGTTAAAGTAATGACCTGTACGTCATAAGCTTAGGGATATGATAATGAGATAGAAAGATTAATCAATCAATATTCGGTCTTGACTGGCTCAAAAAGCAAAGTGACTGCGGTGGTGGCAAATGATCAAAAGTGAGAAGGGTTACGCATATTTTCCACGAATTAGCACCGGCCGCATACTAATGTCCATTAGACGTCGACAGCACTGGATACCGGAAAAGCTGCGAAAGTCCTTCGTGGCCTTTCTTTGTACTCGTTCCAGCATATGGCGAAATTTATCCATCCCAAAATATACTAGTTGGCTACCGTATTCGGTTCTAGGCTGAACATGTGGGCCAGAATTGACATGAAAATCTACAGAGATAGATAGAAAGCTGCGTCCTTTCCTGATGAGAGACGCGGAAGGCCAATTTTCTGGCCCGCTGCAGATGGCAAGAGAATGATACCGCCTTAAGGACTCATAAACCTAATACTTTGTGCCGCTCAACACTCCCGATCTGGGTGTTTCTCATAGTACGAAACCGTTGAGCCGGAGCTGGACCAAAGGACATAAGCACTTGTCGTGGTTGATCGACAGGCCCCAGTCGATGGGCCAACGATTGGTATGATCTATTGTCCATTGCAATAATGCAGGTTTGGTGACCCATATGGGGACATCGCCGTCGTACATTGCAATGTTACCTGGAATGTTATAATGAAGGACGTTTACGAAAAAAAGCACAAGAAGGGGGCAAGCACGAATGCCCGCGACATTCCTTGAGTATTGGAGAGAGATTAGGGAGCAAGAGACTAATAATAGTATTATTTTATTTTTTGGACAATGCCAAGGGCATGCAATGAGCATGGCCATGATGTGCAACAATAATGAGAAAAGAGAAAAAAATAAACAGCACTCACTTGCAAACTTCTGGAGACTATCCAATAGCTAATAATAAGTATCTCAGGCCATATGTTTGGTAAAAGCATAATAGTAACGAAATTCCACTCGGGGTATTTGAGTCCAGGAGGGCCTTCTCCTCCATATCGCTCGGTATCACTGTAGCACACCTCATGGGGAGCCATATGCACAGTAAAACCGAAGTTGACCGATAACGTCACCGGGAAGTCCCTTATTCTGAAAGTTAGGAAGAAACACGAATTGGCTTTGGTAGAATGCGGAAGCATAGTCTGGTGGGCAGTATGCCTAATGTACACGAAGTATAAAACGCGATGAAATTAGAACCACCGTCCGCTGGACAGGAAAGACGGCGACATGGGATGGAAACTGTGCAATTGTGTGACTAATCCACGAGGCTTGTTTTAGACAATGTTTTCATGAATCTCAGCTAGACATAGTGTTGGAGGTAGAGATGGAAAAGAAGGGGAACTGGAATCAAATGAGACAATGTCTGGTGGACTCGTGTGCAGAACAATTGCCAGGAGCACCGGTCGTTCTCCAAATTTGGCAGAGTAGAATAGAGGTTGATGAAAAATGACGGTCTTCAGCTGTTTTCGAATGTCGATATGCATTGTGAAAGTCAGTTCATATCGAATGCAAATAAAAATGCTGTTCTTCGTGAATTCGTTTTAAATGGTTTTGGCGGAAGAATTTTGGGACAGAGCAAGTGGAAGCCAGTACAAAATGGTACACGTGAACGTAGGAGCTAAAGTGCTGTTTATCACAACAGCGCTAGTGGGTTAGGCTGAACGAGTGCTGGCCACCCAACCTGAAAGTCACCGCTGAGGAATGAAGGCAGGAGGTATAATCCGCCAACCCATCCGCACCCGGGCACCGCTGCAGCCGAGCTGTCCGCCCGATGTCTTGACAGTGAAGAAGCGGCCTGTAATAAAACCGGGATTAAGAGTTAATAACTGATTAGGAATACTAATATAGCAACTTGTGCAAAAGCGGAACATGTGGACCAGGCCAAAGGCTTTTGCAAAGATTGTGCATGAGACCATCCAGTCACTGAATCCCTGCGTCAGGCTTTCCACGAGACACAAGATATGCCAGGCGATAAGCCGTGCCGGCGGGAGGAAGGAAGATTGCTGCCCCAAAGTCGTAACAGGATAGTACACTTTAGAATGCGTTCAAGAATTTGCTATGGATAGTACTCGATCTAATTTGTCCGTGGCTGCCACATCAGTGTCGGTCGTTATTTTACCAAAACAGGTCTAACAACTGCCTTCTTTCACAGTGTGGAAAAATGCCCGAATCCCAACAGTTCTGAAACAGGTTTTAGGCTTTTGCCAGCGCTGCATGAGCCTCCCTAAGAACGCGAGGATTAATGTCGTCCTGGCTCATTGAACTAAAAGGGTTGATCCCCAAAAGCAGATTTTCCACTTCTGGTTTGGTGATAGTTACGCTATTTAGCCTTCTGATAACAGCAGACATTGGCAGTAGTAGGTAGGTAGAAGCAGGGCATTGATAAATATTGACTTGAAATGAATCTCACGGTATGTACCACCTGAGAAGGACAGGTTCCAGGGGACCCATCGTCAAGGCGGGGGTGAAGTGGTGTTGCACCAAGCTTCCTCGTCCTATGGAAAAATTTTCAAGGAACGAACAGGTTTAGGCACACTGGGGGGACAAAGGGCTGAACAAATATATTCATCGAGCTCCCTTTCATACGGTCGACAGACGGAACATTAAAGCTCCCATGAACAAGGAGGTGAGGGAAGCAACAGCCTTCGCACAGACACCTTGGCCGTTCTGCAATTGTCGGTAAATCCTCAAGGTTGAATTGTGGCTGCCAGTAGATAATACCTATGAGAAGAATTTTCGAAAGCACAACACCAATCTTATCCCGCAGTTAGCCGTTAAAATGGATTTCTGATAGCGAAAAGGTGAAATAAGATGGACTAGCGGTACCCAGACATAGTTCCACGCCACCAGTTCCTCCCCTAAGTGAGTCTTTTTGGACAGCGGTGAAACTGATGACAGCTTCATCCGGCTCAGGTATGCTCGGAGTAAGCCATGTTTCAGTGACAGTCGTCAGGTGAGGTGTTTTGTCAAACGACAAATGCCTGAGTTTCCGTGTATTATTTAGGATACTCAAGCAGCTTGTGTGGATAAAAAGTAGGGAAGACTCAGGAGAGAATTCGGAAGCGTTATTGTCAAGTGCTGGTCTGAGTCACTTTTGTGGGAATCCAAGGATTATTGCGTGGCACCTGGCTGCTTTTACTTGGCTCGGACACCAGCCCTCTTCTTTGTGCTGTGCATTTGGGGACGAGTCTGATAAGTCGCCGAACGGAAAGAACGTAAGGGATGACGTGAGCTGGGAGGCTGCGGAGTGAGAGCGGGATTACAGAAGAACCGAGGACAGATTTTGCCTAGATATTGCTGGGTTGCGAAGGTGGACAGACGCTGCCCGGATTCTTGGTGGTAGGCTGCTTAGTGATCCGACATCCTGAAGTTTCAGTTTGCAAAGTTCCGGTTTCCCCAGAAAACGCGGCCTTGGTTTGTCCTTTGCTAGGGAAGGAGCAGTTTCTGGTGAATGTTTAGATGATTAATTATTCGTTATCAGGATCATTAGGACCAACTTAGGGGTACTAAAGAACAGCGGTTGAATGGGCACCTGCAGCAGAATTCGGTTCGAAGTGGTGTAAGGTTACTTCGGAATGGATGATGGCTGAGAATCGCAAGTGCTATTACTGACGGCTGAATTTTTAAGGATTTGAGCTTCAGATCCATTTTCTCAGGGGCTGCCCAGGAAGGTGCTATTAATTTTGAGACCCCAGTTTGGGCTCTCTTACCAGAGTTTTCATAAGATTAGGCAATTGCAGGGGCTGGGTTTGAGACATATCTTTTGATGTATGCAAACGTCTTTCTGGTGGACTTTGTGTATGGAGGCAGGTCTAACACGGCTTTCTCGGAAGTGACTCCGAGGATAATTTTTAGCCACTTTTTGTTGATTTTCTTGCGAAGACAGAAAGTTTCGGCTGGATTAGGAACACCAGGCTGTAGATTTCTAACGCGAAGGCTGACCTGTTACGGGGCGAGGCCCCTTAGTACTTTTGCCCCAGAGAACTGCCCTCTCGCATCTTCTGGACGGAGCCCAAAACTATCTGCTCTGTCTTCTTAATTGCTGTGCTTATAGGAATGGATTTTCGAGGATGTACCTCGGATGAGCTATTTTGGTCTCTTCTACCGCTGCGCAGGCTCTGAGTATTTCGTAATCAAGAGTCCCCTGAAATAAGATAATTTTCATTTTCCCGCAAACCCAGATTCCATGGTCCCGAAGCCTTGGTCTGTGGGCATATTGGGCTCACCTGAACCGGAACTGTGGTGATTAACATACATTATGTATTGTAATGGGGAGGACGTTGCAGCCCGCTTAGCAACTCTGCAGTATCACAACGATCATGTGCGTTTTCCTCCAAATTGCCAGTCTGTGGAATTGGTACTTGTCTGCAACTTTGTGTTTAACAGATAGCTCAATAATCAATGATCTGTTGCTTGCGGGATGAGATGGGTAGTCTCCTTTTATTGCAAAAATCGGCTCCCCCTGAAGTAGATCGGAGGTGTTTATACCCCTGTAGAAAAGATAGTAAGGCCTTACACGAAATACTCTGGACAGGCTTGGTCTATCCTCTTGGAAAACAACGCAGCCTGCCACGAACAGGTTCAGCATCTATCCACGCGCCTAGTTGAAGGAGAGAGCGGAGAATGAACACATCAACCACTCCGCAACTTGACCCTTTTTTCTTTAGACGGAAGACACTAAATTAAATTATTGGAGACCTTTGAGATTTTAAACTGCTTGTTGGGTCTTCTCTCAGAAGCATTTTCAGCAAAGCATAGGATCTCGCGCAATTTATCATGATGGAAAGCTGGCAGCGACGAGATCTTGGCCGCTGGTTAGATAGCACTGCTTTGGTAACAAGTTCATAAATATATGGAACCTAGTGCTTTGGGGGTCAGCGACCTTGCGGGGCGCGATTCCGATTAAACAAGGGTTGGAACCATACTGAGTTACGGCGTCGCAGTGCATAGACATGGAATTGTTATGCAGAATTCGGCTAGACAAAGCAACGGGCGGACACGAATAATCAGTAAGCATGGGCTTAGCTTCGTCCCAGTCTACTTAAACCAAGCCAACAATAACAAAGCCGAGTATGAACAAGTCCAAGTTTTGTTTACGAGCGTGGATTTATTTAAATTTTTTTGAAGTATACCGGCTGGTAAAATACGTCCCGTCCCGTCACCTTCGTTGAATGTGAGTCGATCACGATCGCTCTTTGCAGCGGTTCCCTTGGGCTGACTGTCTAGGCCGGCTAGTCTGAAGCTGTATCGTGGTTCACCACGTGACATGTGCGTAAGCCTCCCATGAGTGCTCCTCGAATTAAGGACATAAGGGGTAAAGTTTTGGTAAGCGTTCTATTTTATATCTCACCACCCTGCATCCAAACTGCGATCGCTTGCGAACGCTTCACTAGCTTGCCTGGTCTGGGCGAAATGATTATTCTGTTATCCGTTTTTTCCAAAGAGACCCATTGGACTCACCCGGAAGGGGTGAATGCCGAACAGTAGGGCGCACGATAGAAAGTATTTTGAGCATTCGAATGATCAGGGCCAATTCTTGCCGGGTGAAAACTTTACTGAATCGACTGAGCTAAACGGCGGCTTGGCCAGATAGTTGAACTCAGTAAGGCCAATTTTAAGGAATCGAGGACCACACGCAGGCAAACGGGGATAATTCAAAGAACCAAAAAGCAGTATACGCAAAGTGAAATGGCTGAGTTTTTCTTGGCTCCGTAGGTCTACCCCTCTTTACTGGAGCCAGGCCATAGTCAAGGCAGAGTTAAAGAATTTGTTTCCTGTCTACTTTGGTTGGAGCTGTTTACAGATACTACGTAAACCGATTGGGAAGGTAATACAAACTACAGGTATGCGGCGAAGCCCTGTGCAAGATGAGAAGTGCGGAAAACTTATTTGCTCCAAGGATACGGTGGTAACATGGATCCAGTGTGGTACATGTAACAATTGGTTCCATTGTGCATATGTACCGGGATCAGAGATGATATACACGAGCTATACTGCCAATATGGTTAGCCAAACTGGGTTCGCTCAGCTTGCAAAAAACTTATACGAGGTGGAACAGTAAGGAACAGTCTGATAAGCCAGCAACGAACATTAAAGAAGCAAGAAGGGAGGCGAAACACTGAATTGAGGACCAGATTGAAGCGACCACAGACCTATGTGGAGGGCAAGTATAACCATTCGTACCGCAAGAAAGAGGAAGCTCTGGTAGGTGCAGAAAAAGGTGAGCCTACTAGTGCCGGCTCTCTTAACTAAATAGGATCAAAAGTAATGAAATGCTCGGAGCATGTGTACATGGCCAGATATAAAAAGGAACTTTTGTTTAAGGGAGAGCCACAAATAGAACTAAAGCCAAAAATGGTGCCCAAGTAGGGCGCGAAACCTCGTGCAAGCATATGAACCTTACAAGTGGAAAGTGTCGCCGCTCCGCACATCAGATACTCGTAAATGCACGCAGAGATTGCAAAATGTAGAGCAAGCGCTATATCTGACAAGGCAAGCACTAAAATTGTATAAACATCCAACGATAACGCCTTGGACAGGAATCGTAATGCCGCTGTCTATGGGACCCCGGAGCTTATACGAAGGTGGGAAAGCAGAGAGAAATGAGGGGGTAAAGTGCCGCTTAAGGAACCTTTCTTGAACGGGGAAATACCAGAACACGTAGCTGTTAAAATGGTACTACTCTTGGAAGGATGGCAGAAAGGTGGTGGCAAGAGAGGACGAGTTCCACGGCCAACATCGTTTGGGTTCGCTGATCCATGGCACAAATGCAAATTTCTGGGGAAGCGTATTGAATAAAAACGATCACCAGGGGAGAGATTACTACGAAACTGGACGACACTGGTATCAGCAGGATCAGGTCCAAAAATGTCAAGGATGAATTTCTGGGACTCAATACCGCGCGGCTGCAAGCACCCAAACAGAGACTCCGCAAGTTAGGGGATGCAGCTAAACCAAAGTCCAAAAAGCGTGGTGGGCTTGGTTGTGAAAGTAGTAAGCTAAAGCATATTGAGTCTTGAGATTGGAACAAGCACCCGTGACTGTTATATACCGGAAGAACAAGGAAAAGGAGGCTGTGAGCAGGGTGCGCGGCTGGGCTCTCGGCTGCCATATGATAAAACGGTCCAGGGCCTCAAGAATAAGTCCCAAGCATCCAATAATACGTAATTTTCGGGTTTGCGAGAAGCATGTGCTTGATCAAAGTGTGACGGTGAAACGCTCGTAAGCAGCAGTGCCAAATGCTGTCAGGACTACAAAAGTAATAAACAAGTGCATAGGAAGCGAAGGCATGACCCCAATCTGCGCACAATTGAGCAAAGATTACTGGTTATTCAAGAAAAACTGAAGGGAAACTGTGCCACATCAAAACGACAGTAAATTTAAGAACGCCGTTTGTTCATTTGCACTAATGACTAAAGCAGTGTGGCACAAAATAGAAAACTTAATGCCTTGGGCAAAAGACCAGTTTTAGCCGAGAAAATAGCCGCTGTAGGACTTACAGGGGGAATTAAAATGACAGGGGACTGACTTGAATTGACAGAGGGAGTTCCACAATAGAATCGATTGATAGGGCTGATCTAATAGTATGCACCGTGGGTAAAATGCTTTGAGATAGTTCCAGCGTTCAAATATTGTGAAAGCCTGAGTGCACAACCAGATGAAATAAAGCAAGACCCATTACTGATCAAAAGCATATTACGATGAGAGAGCGGCGAGGACCGGGTAGTGAGGTTCAAGACATAGGGGAAATGGAGTAACCGAAGATAAAAACGGACTCTGGTCATGTAAAAAAGAAAAAGCATTTGGATTCTATAAATACGAGTGTTGTGTAGATGTGTACGTCAGAAGGCATCCGTCAGCATTGCCAAATCAACCCGACATGCGGTAGTGAACTTGGCACGGTTCTTGGAAGATACCGGCAGCGTGGAGAGTTTTGCCAGCTAGTCTACACTTTGGTGAAACGTAATCCAATGCAATTAGTACGGAGGAAAGTAGCGGACCATTTGCTAGCAACAACCGGGGTATAATCTTTCGTTTGAGTGACCGGAACGCGGGGTTACCTACGGGGCGATGGGAGGCTACAAACAACATACATACTTATGCATGCATAATCACATAGATTACTACAAAAGTGCACTTAGAAACCGAGCCGAAGCACGCTGACAGCCATGGTAAATTTTCCCGTGGAGAAATGGAAAAAACATTCAGATTCGTTGGCTGATGGTTGATGCGGTGTATTTGCTCGTCATTCCAGTTTTGTCAATGTTACACAAAGATAGTTCAGCCGAAATATGTGAGGTTAATTGGTAGATGGCGTGAAAATAATATGGCATTAGACAGTAGTTCAGGGTAGAATGGAAGATTGACAGTGGAGCTGGAGGAGTGTTGCTACAAAGCTTGAGCCGAGTAGAATGAAACCGGTAAAGGGTGGAGCAGCTTTGCGTTCCTATTTTCAAATGGAGTTATACGTCTGCGTGGCCTACAAAGAATTGTTCTAGACTGATATCGGCCTCAGCTAAATTAATGAGTGAGAATAATCCAAAAAACTTGAACAAGGCACTGTTGAATTATGGTAGATTCTGGCAGGCGCGGAATGGGTCTAAAAACTATCTAACAAGATAGGGTAAATAATTACAAGGAATTTTTATCAGAAAGATACGTTGGATGGCGGTATTAAAAGGGGAAAAAGGCGGTTTCCAAGGGTTCATATGATTTGTTAGCAGACTAGATTTCGTTTAAGCTGAATTTGCTTGCTACTCCAGGAATGTGGAAAAGAAGGTGGGTTCAGTTTGACACGATCTAGCTAGTGGTGGTCAAGCCGTAGCAGCTCGCATCGTTTTCTGTGTCTAAAGCTTGATGTGGGGCCGCGAAGGTTCATTGTGGATGCCCGTTGTGCTCTTTCCGTGGTAACAGCTCCGGGCATGTTGGAGAAAATTATCGGACGGTGTCCCCGTTGTGGTCCACCACGTGGCTTGTGTAGCATCAGCCTACAGCTTAGGGTGTGGAGTGTTGTAGCAGTGGTGTCGTTAATCCTGTTTGCTTCGGAAATTGCCGGATCGTGGTAGTTAAATGAGCAAGAGCATCGCAAGTCTAGATGTTCGGCAGTGTGAGAACGTTTTGAAAGAGCGCACGGGGCGATGTGACACTTTGAGTCAGAATGGCGTTTTTAGTTCCAGAGAATTTTCTCACATTGCACACGTCACTGGTCCAGCCAGTCCAAATCCTTTTTGATTTCGGCCGTGGTTTGAGTTGAGAAATATTGCTGCAAATAGTAGACTAGCTTGGTATTATCAGCGACCGGATGGTGTGTCGTGAAAGCAAATCAACCATGAGTGGAGTGGACCTGCTAACCAATAAGATTGGAATTTTGACAGCAATCTTTCATGGAGTACGCAACCAAACGCTTTTGTCATTTCAAGGAAGATGTCTATAATGGTTTATCTTTATTCGCACTTAGAGCGGCCAGATCAAAGATCAAAACGGTATGAGGCGCAAGATCCATAATCGACAAAACCGTGCTGGAATTTGCCGATTAAATTGTTGGTCGTGAGAAAACCAATTAGCGGGCGCTTGACAAAACTTTCCTAAAGTTTGGTCAAAATGAATCTGCTGTCTTCGAATGATAGATTTGTAGATCGTGCAATGGTTCCATTTTGCCAAGGGGGTCATTCGTGGAGACATTCCAATAAAAGGCAAATACCCCAGGAGACACTGATGTAGTAAACAGGCTTGACGGTAGGAGAGCTGCATCAGGTTTTTCGAAGCCGAATACGGAGCGGGACACCATTTTATCCGGGTCGGTAGGACGGTTTGGCCGAGGCATGAACATTCTCTATGTTCTCTGCATTAAACGAGATGGTCATTACCTTAGGGGGTTTCAAAATATGTGGCGTGGTAAGTAATGCTGCTGGAGGAGAATTGTGAACGAGAAGTTTCACCGATTTCTTTTGGACTGCCAAACTGCCGGCTGTTATATATGCCGCACTGAGAGGTGCTTGACTTTTAGCGAAAAGAGCGAGAGTAGTTATTTCTGGCCGGTTAAGGACCAACAGTCGGTTGCCGAGAAGCGGTCTGTCCCTGTTTGCAAAGTTGGTCTTCGGAAGCACCGAGCAGATCGTGCTGAAGTCCATTTATCCACAACAATGTGATAAAGTCTAGGGTTTGCTTGTGGATATTCTGCAGTTTAAGAAGCCTTTCATATTTAAAATGATTGCATTCTAGCCTTGTCCCTGGTCTGAGCGCTGTGAGGAATGTAATTATTATTAATCGAATGCGGGCTTGCGTATAAGATGCCGACAGCCTTTTTGGAGCCAGATGAGAGGAATAAATCGGGCCAACCAGGGCTCCGGAGAGCTACAGATGGACTAGCCCAGTCTGTTGATTTGCAAGGGGTTCATGGACTGGGCGGTGGTTGCAGATGTTCGGTGTCTAGAACGAATATGAAGACGGAGGATCACCTGGTGGTCACCACCCATAGGGTTGTCCACGAAAGACGGTGGGCGAACACTAGGTGGAGGATACCACTTGCTTTGTCGGTGTTAGAGCTATGCTGCATCTATCCTCCCACGTTGGTTTCACTAAGGAGCTGCGGAGTGGCAGTCTTTGAAGACCGGCAGACCTTAGTAGAGTTAAGGTCTCCTGCCATAAGGTTTGCTTCTCCGTGGATGGGTTCTATGTATTAAAACGTTTTGATGAGCCGGGGAAGCTCAAAATGTTCGACGCTGGATGTCCGTGAACCCAACCAAAGTGCACGGAACATTTATTCTTATCGATAGACAGCCACGAGTTGTCGAGCAAAATGTCTAGCCGTGGACGATGAAGGACGGGAACGGAGAATTTTCACTTAACATAAGCCGGGTAAACACCTTTATCCCGGTTAGTTTGGTGCATTAGGAAGAAGTTTTAACCATTCTGAAATATTTGGTTTATTTGTAGTTATTTCGCCAAGCGCGTTTCAGTGAATAGAATGATGCCATAGAAATTGTTTTATACAAAACGCCTCAGGGCACCGATAATAACCAAAAGGCATTGCGTCTTGAGTTTACTCAGACATTTTGGGCATCTGATAATGGCTGCTGCTTACCAGGGAGGTCAACGTTTAGGATTGTCGTCATGTGAGCAGAGGGACATGGATAAGGGGGCGGTGGGTTTAATGTTGACGAACTGGGATTGGAAGGAACATCATGGGGAACATTTGGAGCTGTCTGAGGTTGAAAATCTGTGTAAAAGCGCGGTCGGTTTTGGAAGGTTTTTTTCGATTTATTGTTGGGTGGCGCGATACAGATTTTGGAATGAGAATAAACGATGATGTTAAAGAATAAAATGGGATATGGGAGGCAGGTTATGTCTGTTTAGACGGTGGTTCTCAGGATCTATGAAGTGGCAATGAGAGAGAAGGATGCAACGCCCAGAGCGTAAGTAACTGATGATACTCATAACTAAGAAACCGTGGAAGCCAGGTTGTGTTGTCCACAACAGCGACTGGCAGTGCACCCATCGAAACACCGGGAGAAAGCTGGTCACCGGGTGGTGAAGAGTAGTTTGGGTGACAACTTCAGTTAAACGGCCAAAAAACGGCAATGGTGATTGATGCAATTGGCCTGCACAAATGCTTCAAGTGTGGGCAATATATGGTAAGAGTTACAATTCAGGATTCTGGATGTAGACATAGTGACTGTTGCTGAGACCAGGCTGCATCAAGGTTGTTAGAAAATGAATTCATGGCTCGGGAATTCTCATTCATCAGAACGGGCAGAGGGGGTGGACGGATCGGAGGCAGGAAGTTGGTCCTGGTGGCTAAAAAATGCGATGCACATGAAAGTCGTAAACTAGGTGGCTCAGACATCTGGGTTTTGGTAGTCAAAATCGAAATCGGTGTCTCCGGGATCTCAGCTGTTGATGTGTACTCAATCCCGGTATAAATACCAACCCAGAACCTGAATCTGTAGCATTTTATTAATACAGTTGTGGGGCCCTGTGCAAGCTTCTCATACTGAGGGATTTAAATGTCCCTGAGGTTGAGTGGGCCTGTCAAACAGACCTAGAAGACATCTTTCGGCATTAACTACAGAAGTTCATGCACACGGGTCGGATAGCCCAACGCGTTACCCAGGCGACTGGTTGGAGGTTCCGCCAAGCATCGTCTAAAAATAGCATAGAGGCGAGATCATGAAGAACAGGGACAAACACTGGCCGGCGCTGCACTTAAGGCGGAGGTGGCGAAAGAGCCATTCACGGAGGACTAAATGCAGGCCAAAGTGAAACAAACAGACTGGTCGAAGGCGACTGGGCCTGATGGGACCTACCCAGCGGTACTACGGCAGATATTGGAGATCTTGGTGAAATCTCTTCAGTGCATTGTTTGATGAGGGACAGCTTCCCGCGAACTGGGCGACGTCGACAGTCATGCCGGTGCACAAGGGCGGGGACAACGAAGATCGTGGAAGCCACAGACCGGTGGGTCAAACAAAAATCCTGCTAAAAATCCTGATGCAAGAGGGCAGTCAACCATAGGGAGGCAAGCTAGCTAATGGTGTCGCCGCAAAATGATTTTTGGTACAGATGTTCTTGTATGACTAATTTGATTAGCTTTCTGGATGAAATAACAGGACGGACATGGGAAAGAGTGGAGGTCCGTTTTCTGGACTTCCAGAATGCCTTTGGTTGCACCAACCACAAGGGCCCATCTTAGGATCACTGCTCTACCAACAGATTGGAAAGTCCGCGTCTTGTGTTTGCAGACGACATCCAGTTATTATGGACAGCAAAATGTGAAGCCACCCAGAGGGATCTGGGAAAAGTGTACCAGTGGTCGGTAAGATGAGATCCTCCGTTAAACTTGAACAATTGATGGCGGACAGTGGAAGCAGGTGCTAATCCCGCAAGCTACTGAGGCTACAGGCCGCGATGGAATAGGTACAAGAGGCAAGGAACCTCCGGATGTTAGTGGGTGCAGAACTCTAACAGACTTTGCAGTGTTAGAAAGCGTCCAAGGAGGGATCGTGTGCTATCCGTCAAGTTGGGAGACTGTGGGATCTAGGAGATCCAACGTTCTTCTGCCGCCGTTCAGGGCGTTTGTCAAACCGCATTAAGAAAATTGTGTTCGAGCATGGAGGTCATGTTTATTAAAAACTATGTAAGTGCCGTATCCGGTTCAACGCGCTTCCACAAGCTGGTTTAGTCAGCCGAGACACAAGGGATATGAACAGGGGCTAGATGCACTCAACTTGTACTCCCCGTAAATAATTTGGGAAAGAGATGACTTAATGCAGGCCCTCAAGGTTGTTAAGAGCCTGGCCAAGATTCGGGGTCACCGTGGAGTCTTGCTCCGGATAAAGAGGAATAAACCACTAAGAGATAACGGGAAAATGATTTTGAGATAGCGTTTAACCAAAGGGTTGAGATGCAAATCATTTTCCATTCTTGTGTCTGTTGGGGAAGAGTGTGTGGGTTTTAGGGCTGAGGATAATGGTCAAGAAGACATCTCCTTAATAATTCTTTTTCAAAGATGATGAGAATGAGTGGTGGAGTCATATAAAAGATTCGACTTTCCACTGAAGGTATGGAACAAGGCTTCCTGTTGTCGAAGCATCCTCTGATTCAAGGAGATCTTGGTGCAAGAATCTGGGCGACCGGACAACGCGCCGTAATGTCCTGAGGTTTAACCGGAACTGGACTGATCTTTGACCATGGGTAACTTTGGGTTGAGCCCAGCTGGCCGGTGCAACGTGTTTCCTACTAGCTGCCATCTTCTTTCCGTTGCGTTAGTATTGACGCTGGCTGATGCGTTTACTGGGCTTCTGCTGACAGTGATAAAATGCCAATGTTCTTACGACGTGGGTCATGTAATCCACACAGAGGTGGCCATTTCCGCATGCTGCGTCCCAAGCCAGTTGAAACCCGTTTAATCTGGTCACCGCACACGGACATAATGCGGTACAGTCTAGGCTAATGATGAACAAACGGACAGTGAAGCTACCGTTAACCTGCTTTTGACCCCCTCCCCACAGACTATTTCTTTATAAAGCACTTAACGATTAGACGGCTGCAATAGCTTTGCCTGCCCTAAACGGCTGGGAAGCCTGAATAAGCGGCGCCCATCCTGGGAACTCCCTTCTGCACCAAAACCAACTCAAACTGTATATTTATGAACAGCGGTTTACAACGGTCCCATTCCAGTCAGTGTGCCTAATCGCCAGTCGGCCGTTCAAAAGAATGGACACAAAAAGTTTACGAAGCATTGCGCAGAGCCTGAAAACGAGCGGACTAAGCACGAACCATCGCCGACGGTAAGTGGCCATATGACCACAACCAGAACACCGCGACAGGTTTAGTCAGAATAGAACTGCGTCGAAAAAGTACAGAACACAGGACTCAGGCAAACAAAAAAATTTCCCTGGTTAGATAAAAAAATGTCACACTTGATTCCGAGTACACTACGGATATTTATATGGTTTCTCCCTGACACCTGAAAAGGAATGTAGGAGACACCGTCCGTTGAAGCGGTTAGTGTGTACAGTTTTCATCTCATTGGAAGTGATCCCTGATTGTAGGAAAACACCTGATAGGTCTTATGCCCTAGCTTCGGTCTGGCTAGTTAAGCAAAAAACTGACAAAGAATCAAAGGGGCCACCGAGAAAGCAATTACATAACACGAACCGCAACGTTCACATTGGCTGAAGTGAAAGAAAACGGTGCGTTGCATCAGGCGTGCCTGCGCACCCTGCGTCTGAAACCTCTTTCTCCCGCATCCGTGAATCAGTGTTTAATGATTCTGTCAATATCCAAGCTCGGCTCTTCCTGGAATGTCGTTATTGATTTCATGGCATCAATAAGTGACATTGATGGAATCAGTCTACCAGTGTCGATTCATGCAAATCGATGGCTGGAAACAGCCATTTTCCCACCAGTTCCTAGACATTTGCACTGCAAGGCCAGCTATTCACCAGTGGTCACAGTCAGAAGTCTGCATACCGCAGTACCAACGTCCTTGGACCCACAGCGCTTTAGTGCTGGGACCTGGAATTCAAAGGAAAACGACGGATGACTTATCTTTGCGTTGAACTTGACCATTATCTTTAAGTCTTGTTCCAGCTTCGCCAGTCCGTCCAGGCTTAATGGTGACGACTAATGTCATCGTCCGTACATTTTCCGTCCAACCGGTGAAAGATGGACACGTGGCTGACCCTGATGTCATCTAGTGCAGACCAAATCCTGCCTAAATAGTCTGGAAAACTGAAGTTTCAGACCAATTCAGTTACCTTGCAGTATGGTAATCGCAGTGGGCCTTAACTCTTCCATAATATCTGGCAGTCTTATAAAAGCCCACCGCAGCGTCCGGTACCAACTGCCTCTCGTTGTGCACCACTGGCATCACTAGCCCCTGGGAATGAAAGTATACAGTAGCTTAAATTCTTTGCCCCAATATTGATCTGTTATGAATGACGGTACATTCGGCGGCACGTGGCGGCGAAATCACGACAGTCACGTTGGCCAGCACTTCAGCACCACCGAGCTAAAAGTAATATTAGTGACTGCCACTGGCGAATTAAATTATAGAACACTTAGCCGGTTCAACATCACACATCTAGCTGGACATCGCCTCTACACAAGCAGCACTGAAAGGTATTGGGTTTTTTTCTTGGACGATATCACCGCCATACTGTGGTGTCATATATGACTGGAAAGCACGTTTAATTTTTTTCCTATGAATAAAAATAAGTCTGCTATGCACAACCAAGTGCGCTGTACGGGGTAGAATGAAAAACCGTATGCAATCACTTGCAAAACTCACCGTGAAAAAGCAGTTGATGCAAGCAGGAAATTATCATATCCAATTGTTTTTGTCTGTTTTAACCGAAAAATAGGAACCTGCCATGAAGTTACTTGCCAGATAAAATAGGACGAGCACGTTATGGTGACAATAACTTGCCGGGATATCTAAAAGATAAGGACTCCTTCATAATGGCAATGCTCCTAAGTAAAGGAAAAAATGTAAGAATGCCAAAATCTCTGCAAAATTCCTTCATGCTAAAACTCGCCGAAGATAACTAATCAGATTACTAAGAACTTAATGAGTGACATTTGACGTCACATACCGTGACACAACTCACCGATAAAATGGAACATGAGCTGAAGCTGAGGGCTCGTGGCTTGTACTACCTGGCAGGATGCGAAGAATGAGGAGACTTAATAGAAGTCTTCCAGATCATTAAGGGTCTTGCCAAGATACGTGGTAACCGGGGAGGCCTATTCCAGATAAGGGGAGCGAAATGCGAGGAGGGAATTAGAAAGCGGTTGTGCGAGAGCATGTTACTATTGAGTTGAGAAGCAAATCGTTTGCCATACGAGTGTTGAATGGCTGGAACGAGCTACCAGATGAAGTAGTTGAGGTGGGATCAGTGCACGAATTCAAAAGCAGACTAGATATTGCATGGCTAGCTGTGTTTAGAAAGGACAGTGTGCGAACCGTTGGGGCGAGGAGGTGGTCGGCGGGAAAACACTTTATTCGTTTAAACCCCTTAATGGGGATAGAATTGACAGTAGGTGTCAAATAAAGGAACTGAAGAGGGCTTCCACTCCCTTGTTGTTGAAGCACTGTCTGATCCAAGGAGCCCCTGGTACAGGAAACTGGAAGATCAGGCATCTTGCCTCATAGTCCTGCAACCTAACGGAAACTGGAACCGGACTACCGATGACCGGGATGGCGGCGGGCAGGGAGAACCCGACCCACTTAAGCAAATGGGCCTTTTACCAGATCATGCAAATAAAAACAAACATCTAGTAAAGCCACAAATTAATGATGCCGAACTGGTCTCGAGAGACGATATGTCATTTTCACGCATATCAAGGTGCTTATTTATGTCCACCGCTCGCCCAGACGTTACGTGGCGCAGACGGAGGGCTCGGGGTTACTTGGGATTGTAGCTATGGCCAAATGACAAGCTATAATGTACCAAAGCGTTAATTGCGTTGTTTGTGCAATACCTTTGGCATTCTTGAATTAATTGTAAGTTCACTGAAGCGTCCGGAGCTGAGTGAGTACACGGAATTTACTCGAGGCCCTCTGACGGACTTGTTCAAGCCGGCTGATCGGCGTATTGAGTTTTGCAACGGCCCATCATGTGTTGTATGGTAGAGAAGAATATGGTCCTGATAAACCATTATCTGCGCCTGCGTTGGAAGACCAAATAGTACCACTTAATGTGCTTGCTTTGAAAGAAGCTGTTTGGGTTGTTTTCTGTTAGTCGCCTTTGTGGTTTCCCTTCTTAAATGCTGATGCCGCCTGAAAGGTTCAACGGACTTGGGATTGCGCCGGTTTTTCTATTTCCGTTTCTTCCAAGTCGGCTGAGCAATCCGTTGGGAGACTACCATGACGAGGGCTTCCCGCGACGATCCGTTTGAATCGGTCGTGCGTGTTATAATTGCATTTTCACGCATCACACTCCTTAGACATTTTTCACGAATCAACGAGAAATATTTGAAGAACTTAGCAAACGATATTTAGTTGAACCCAAGAGGTCCAAATCCATCGGTTAAAATAGGTACCTTTTTACACGGTGTGAACTATTGCGACTTACTCAGGTTTTTGACCCATGATCGTCACAGTAATAGACGCTGTCCGCCCTGGTGGGAACCTAAGGCTGTCTTGCGCAAGAAATTTGAACTCGGCTATAGGATCAACCATCGTCACAGGGTCCATGGTCCCCAGGGTTAAGAATGAGGTTTAAGCAGTGCAGCAGGATGCCATTTTCGTATGAAAAGGAACTTCCCAGGAATATGAAGGTAAACCTCTGGATATTCCATGTGCGTGCACTCTAAAAAACCCTGTGAAGCGCTAACGGTCTGTTGGCTGTTGCGCATGAGGATAGGGTGGAAACTCGTCCCTCATTAAATAGCACGCAGACAGACGCGTCCGGAATCTCCCGGCCCGTCCGAATGGTATCACAATTGGATAAGTTGACTGCAGATGAAGAACTAGTGCAGAAACTGAGGTTGCTAAACAATCATAAATGGGTGGGACCAGATGAAATCCACATAGCCATTGCCCACCTTAGTAGGTGTTGTACGCAAGCTTATGACGGAGTTTTGCAGTGCATATCTAAGGATAGGGGTCCCGGGGTTCTAGCAAACGATTACTTTGTTGCTAGCACATAAATTAGGATCTGGACAAAGAACTAACAACTACAGACTGATCAGACACCAATAGTGTATGATAACAGATAACCTAATCTCGCACTGCGTTATCTACCAACTCCTGCTTCGTCAAAGAATGGGAACTGGGACCTACTTTCGCTGGTGCGTATAACGCACGACTGAGGTCAGCTCTAGTCATTTCCACAACGAGTGCGAGAAGGAAAGTGACATATCATGGGCTGGCGATTGATGAGATCAGCTGACCAATGAGGTGCACCAAAGACGAGCCAAACTTACCACAGGTCTTTGTTTCCCCATTGGCTTTGTAGTTTCCCAATTTCACTTTATGCTTTCCCGTCTCACCGTTGTTCTTTGATTTTTACTTGAAATGGAATAGACAGGACACACGGAGCTTTCAGCAAACCCATACGGGCTGCTCCATTCCCCCTATCTGAGAGAACTCCCTTTGGATATACACCCTGTTTATAGAAAAATTTGAACCCTGTAAGACCGTTTGTCTTAAGGCCGATCTCATATTACATTTGCTTGCCCTCAGCAGTTGTGACCACTTGTGCGTCACTTACTGGGCTGTCTACGACTGTAATGCTGACAACCCAGGCATCGGCCACCAAAACAAAAAGACAGACAGAAGCGGCAGAAGGCTGAGTATATTTTAACAGGAGCGTGCTGGCGGAGCATGCGTGAGCAGCACGCGAATCGCGACCGCGCTGGGCGGTCAACGTTTGACTAAATAAGCGATCCGAATGGTGAAATCCATGTTCCACTACAAGTTTCATTCTCACTTTCTACGGCGCTTTCCTTGTCCTGGCAATTCTAGAAGTCTTTCTAATTTTTATATATTTGAGGAGCAGTTTTTTGGTCCGCTGTCACAATGGGCCTTCCAATTACGTCTGAAAGGGGGACAGTGCAGGCAGTTGCCGTCCCACATCGTGATTGTTGTGGGTCTACTGAGCCACCAATGGTTAATCGTACATGCGGTTATCCTACTCATCGCCGAAAGCATTTGACAACGGGGACCGCCTAAAAACTGCTTCATTTGCGTTTGATGTTTTCACATCAATTTTATTGTCAACGCAAGGATCCCTACAATCTCCAGGCTGGCATCCGGGGCCGTTGATAGGCTGCCGAAGTGGAGGATTGACCGAGAGTGAAAGACCAGGAGATCGGCCGCCCCACCATTCAAATAGCACATTGTTCAACATACTTTGGGTAAAACCCGCGGGGCTTTTGCTTAGGGGTTCATCGCAACTTTTAGCACCCCATTTATCTGTTGGCCACGTTATCTGACCTAGACACGAACGAACGCTTTTGGTTTGCTGCATGTATGCGATAACTGGACAGGCGGCAGTTTATTTAGGCCTATTTACTGTGCTGCACGTTGCACAATTTCCCCGCAGCGTTAAAATGCGAATTCATCTGTGATATTTGTGAACCGTTGATTGGGTGCGATTTTGATAGAAGATAGTTCATACACTAATTTTTCTAGGTAATGCGGTTACAACCCACGATAGTATATCAGGTGATTCTAAACGACCCAGTGTTGTCTGAGGTAACGCCTCAGGCTTTTCTTCCTGGGCGCCTTTCGAAATGCCCCCAAATGAGCTGGCGTCCCAAGTAGCCCCTGCACGTCAATTTTGGGGTACTGCCGTGACAGCTATGCCCACCGACCCACTGACCTTGCAAGGTTTCCCAGCAGAGGCGCACGAACCGTCTACCATGCAGTGTCCTCCCACGGGGTGGAAAAAGCAACGTGGAGGTCAGGAGATGACACGACAAAGTGGAATGAGAAAATGTACAGAGAACTTAGGCGAAGTAGGTGTCTCACGCGTTCGTGGTTGGGGTTCAAAAGACTCGTCAACTAGTGGCCTGGAGACAATGAAATATTTGGCAATGAACCGCGAAAGGTGGCGATCGTATTGGCGTTTTCTATCGAATCAGAATGATGGAAAAGTGCATTTGCATAGTTAGACTGTGTTTCTTTTGTTGGCTGCAGCAGTATCTTATCTTTCCCTGTCTGTGTAGGTCCACTCCCCGTTCCCCTTGGATATTCACTCTTAACAGAAACGTGTAACTCTGGGAAAAAGGCAGCAGTCAGGGATGCTTGCCTTGCTGTTTAACGCTGAACGATGGTGATGATGACTGCTCATGTCAGCTTTTTGTTTCCGTACTTTCCAGGTCGGTCGCTGAACCTCCTGAAAGATCGCTATTCCGGTGCATGCTACAGTTCCACTCCAAGTTTCAAGGTCACGGTTACCGCTTCTCTCCACTCGTGTAGTGGGCCGTTGAGGCTGTGAGGTGTGCCCCTCCCACTAAACTTATGCTTCGAGCCTGTCCTAAAAACTGCTAGTTGTTGACCATTTCACCCCCATCGGAGGGCACGTGAGGGCAAGATGGTGGCACTGTTGGCGATGAGCGCGCGTACATGCTAGGCTCGAGCGGTGTTCTGTGGCGCTGATCTCGTATTTCGTTGAAGTTGAAAGGTCCTGTACTGCCTCGCTGTGCACTCGATTTTGTATGATTGCGAGAAACGAATTTTGTGTTGAAGGTGTTCGTTGCCTAGAGGTTGTCGACCATTTCTAAGGTTGCAGGGAATGACCTTATGAGTTATGTTAACTTTAGGAGTGCTGATTCAGATAATGTCATGTCATGGTATATTCAGTTTAATAGGCTTGATTGGGTCGTGCTGTGCGTGGTGGACACGCGTCTACCATACTGTTCCTTCACTGAAATGGAAGAAGCTACGAGTTTGATGGCAACAACGGGGCTGGCAAGTCCAAAGCTTGAGCGCGATTCTGCAGTACCAGGCGAGCGTGTTCATAATGGATGCGTTATGGTAATCACCGGTTTTGTTGGCTTGGGTATGTGCTACATGACTACCTCATCAACTACTACGTCGTGTTTTTTTCCAATCAACACGATCTGGATCAGCCGCGATCTCATTTTCAGAGGCAGTAGCAGGATTTTGACCAGTTTGTGAATGGTCCAGGTTTGATCATTGACATCCGATAACTTTTGATGTTCAAGTACTGGTCAATGACCAGTCGTTCATCACGTTGCTTTATTTTCCGTTCCACCTACGTAGTGGGAGAAGCCACGTGGAGACTAACAAATGACGGCTGCGTAGAATGAGAAAATATAGGGCGAAGTTAAATAAGGTAAATTCCTCACCTCCTCATGATTGGGACCCGAAAGACCCGTCAGTTGGCTGGAGTCACTGAAGGATATAGCAGCGAATCTTGAAGAGTGGTATCTGTGTTGTCATTTTCTGTCAGGACAGAATGATTGAAGAAATATGCTTTTGTAGTTAGACTGTATTTCGTGTTGCCTACTGTGGTATTCTTTTATTTCCCCACTCCTGTAGGTCCAGTTCTCCTGTACCTTGCGTGTTTGTTCTCTATACGGTAACGCGTAACTTTGGGAGAAAGACAGGTCATTGGGGCTTCCCCCGCTTTCTAACGGTGAACGATAATGACGACAATTATGAACATGATTGTTGAAATATTTTCAGGGTTTGAGTTTAGGAGATGCACGGGTGACACAGCAGATGTTGACGTTCGCGTGGCGGGGATCGCTATAGGAAGCAGAATAGTGGAGACTGGCGGCATCGATAAAAAGATGGACCGGGTTGAAGTTATTTGGTAGAAGGCTACCGATGAACAAAAAGAAGGGAGTGGTTCATAAACCAGGTCACCAGAGAAATTAGGAGAGATACTGGAATAGAATAGATTGCAGAAATGGCTTAGGCAAAGGTCACTCAAATCCGATGGCATTTCTGCAGTTCTGTTTAAGAATGAAGTACTTTTGCTTAGTAGGGAAATGCACGTGCTGCTCCCCAGGTCGTCCTACTCTTAACAGTTCCTCTCCTCGGGAGAAAGGAGAGTAGGCCCCTCGTAGTGGTCGGACTAACCACGAGTATAAATCTAATCCAAATGGCATCGTAATTGTTAATGAGGAGCACACTGCACTAGTAAACGGTTGCTCGCTGTCCGTGAAGGCGTCCTCCAAATTTTCACCCACCCCACCTAATTATCATTAAAGTATACATTTCAGAGGCGAGAAGTAAGTGTTATTGGTTCTTGTGTGCACTCGTTGAATTTATCGATGCCAATGCGCAGTGGGATTCTGTTTAGTAATAGAGCAGTAATATTAAACTTCTTACGGCCTGTGTACAGTGTTTCTGGAAGAATTTCGTGGTCACAAAAGGGCTACAGAATAGATAATTGGCCGGTGGTGGAAGGGATTAAACTGGCAACCTTCACGTCCTGAAGCCAGGACCTTATTCGGTTGACCGTCGCTGGTCTGAGAAGTGTTTCGGTCGCCCTAGCTTTGTCATCATATCTCAGGTCAGCTGAAGACACCTAGCCGGCTTTTGCCACCTTTTTCTGCCCTCGGTGAAATGTGACTACGTTACTCTATATTTCCGTTGCTTTTCAATTATCATAGTTGTTGGAGACGCTGCTAAATATGACTGAACCGAATAGTGTGTGGCCTGTCTGTGGAGCTCATCCTCCTTAAAAATAATGTACAAACAATCAAAAAATTGCAAAATATGTACGGCAAAAACAAAAAAATCGTTGGTTTGTTATGGTTCAGTAGCTTTTCGTTCTTGTTTGTCCTCTTTCTGTAAATTTCCATTTGCATGTTGCGTCGGCACCATGGTTCTTCTAAACCCGACGTATTATATATATATATATATATATATATATATATATATAGCGGTTTATCTGGCCTGAAGGACGACGACATTAAAATACTCCTAGGTATCAGTTTTTGATTCGGGAGCGACAATCCACAAGAGGCTCAACAAGTTTTGAATTGTTTGTCGATGGAGGTACATAGACACGGTGTGTCTTGCACCTTTAAGGTTCAAGGCGCTTCCTCAAAAAACAGGGATTTGTTCGCCGTGGCCCTTTTGGTGCCTGTTTTGAAGTAATCAATAAGCCTAATTGCTCCGGTTACCCTATTAGGGCTGGAGGTTCGACTGTTCAGTTTGAATAACGATTAACTTTGCATCAACGTGCTCTGGTTGTTTTTTGCCTCACAGCATTTATCCCCTCAAACTTAAAAAAACGGATAATAGTGATTGTATGCGAGACAATAAGTTGACGAACTATACTACTATATAACATAGTTTTGCACGAATAGTTTGCCTTATTGTTTGCTACCCTGTGTCGCTGGCTAAAAATGGACTTGTTGTATAATTCGATGTGTATATAAGCTGGGTTTAGTTAATCTCCTTAAGTGTCTTACCTCCACTCTTTCTCCATTTTCAGCTAACGGCGTCACGCCTTGCTGAATCTGTTCCAGTCTCCATCCTAAATTTTACCTCACTATATCATCGGATCGAAAAATGATTCAGGACGCAGATCCCATTCCCCATGGTTTAGAACGCAGTCATCGCTATTTTTGTTATGTCTGTGGGACTTTGCTTCCGCACGAACTGGTTGCCACTGATTCATTAATTTGCCGAAAATGTAATACCCCCACATTTATGCGCTGGTTTACGGGTATGGAAGTCTCTTTCACAAATAAAAATGCAAATCAGTCAGTCGCTGATGGCGAATTACATTCTGCCTACTTTAGACAAATGCTGAAACGCGCCAGGAAGATCCTGCAGTCAGAACAGTCTCTAAAGCAGGCGTTGGGGTCTCATTCCACTGAGGAGTCTAATCAAGACGGACCAACTATCCGTAAGGAATGTGCTTATTGCGGAAATGACCGTATGACATACGTCACACTACAAACCCGATCTGCAGACGAAGGTCAAACCGTGATATATACATGTACACAATGCTCGAAAAAAGAAGTTGAGTACACTTAATGAGTTCATATTCTTATCATCGTTCAACCAGTGCTTCCACTGGACTGCCAGTGATGCATTTTTGTAAGTAGTTGTAGAACATTTGTGAATTTTCAAGTAATCGATTCAGTAAGCTCTCAAGCATGTGGGTAAATTGAGTTCGATTTGGCAACGAATATATCACCATGCATGGCTCAGTATCGAATTTCGGTGTTTTAAAGCAAATCGATTTTCCTTTAGGCGACGAAAGAATCTTGTCTATGTGTACGTAGTCACCGATGACTAAGTACAGAGCTACATACAGTTAACGGTTTAAGCAGGGATGAAGCCAGAACAAATATGCTTTGGTTCCTCTTTTGCATGTTTTAGGATGAATCAGAAACAACGTCGACAATGATGGCGCACCAGTTTGCATCATACCTCGCTAGAATACGGTTTTTGTATGGGACCTCATACTAAACTGTCGTGTCTTAGGAATCATGACGACAGACACAAGGCTTTGCTTGTGAAGAGAAGACTAAGGAGAATATTTATCCAGCAATGGAATAAATTAAGACAGGTGAAATCTTTGCTTGTTATCACTGCGAATCGTTGAATGCCACGAATTACAAATAACAGATGCTGTGCTTCCCGGGATGCGGTCGTTCTCCTAATTCGTTCAGATTTGAAATGTTTACAGAGTTTCTCATCTTTTATTCAAAGCCTATCTTTTATCCCCAACTTTCTACCTACTCTTGATGCCTCCGCTGTCAAGTACTGTAGTAAGTGATTTCCAGTCTCCCAGCTCACATCAAGCTTCATCAGCCTGTTTCTCGACTCGTTCAACGTGCGTACTCTCATGCAGATCGGTCAACAAGTGCATTTGTCCCTGACAACGAATTCACCGTCGATCGGTTTCCGCCGCGTCATTCAGAAGTGAATTCAAGACCCGCGCGTCAGGCGACGATCAGCGTGATGTAAGAGTAGTCTTGAATGTCATGGCTGCAGCGGACCCATTATATTGGATTTCATTTACTAGTCGTTTATGTACTGTAAAACTTTAGGGATCTATTATCGTCTATCATCGTCATTCGGCGTTAAACAGCAAAGCAAGCCTCGCTGACCGCTACCTTTTCCCCAGGGTTACATGTTTCTATGAAAGGAGTGAGTATCCAAGGGGAGCAGGGCATGGACCTACACAGGGGGAGGTAAGAATGCTGCAGATAGCTTCGGTAACCACAGCTAGTTTATTAAGCCGGCTTATGCACCAACGGACGTTGCGCTGACAGGATTAACTTTACGACGCACTTGCCGCTCTCATTCACAGGGGCGAAAACTCTGACGTTGTTTCTGTTTGGTAATTTTATTCAACTTGTCTCTTCTGTCTTCAACCCAATCTCTGCCCCTCCTGCCTACCCCTAGTGTCCCCGCCGATAACACGCCCGATACTCGCAACGGTTCGTTGTTGTAGTGTAGTAGGTGGTTTCCAATCTGTTAGGTCACATTTTCTCAAACCTCAGCCTCTGAATCTCGGTTCATTCAATGTACGCACCCTCGCGAAGGTTGGTCAATAAGCGTGTTTAGGTCTGACAATAGACTCACTTTCGATTGATGTCTGCTGCGTCAGTGAAACATGAATTCAGGATTCGAGTCGAGTAATTCAGCTAAGTGCACCGAACGTCTCGTCAAGGTATTTCCTTCACATTTCAGGAGACGAAGCGGCTCAAGCTGAGTTAACGAGATGTAGGAATAGTCTTGAGTGAGAAGGCTGAAGGAGCCCTTTTAGATTGGATCCCAGTCAACAGTCGCTTGTGTGCCATGAGACTGGAGGGATCAGTCGGCGTCCGAAAAGATAGTAGTGTTAAGCGTAGTTTATTTGTTATCTCGGCATACGCTCCAACAGACTGCAGCACTGATATGGAGAAAGACGAATTTTACGATAACCTCGTCACTCTTGTTCGGAAGAGCAAACGCTCTGACATTGTAGTAGTGGTAGGTGATTTTAATGCACAATTTGGAAAACTGAGTGCATCGGAGTCCTGTTTAGGTGGGCGATGCGCCTTGCCTGCACAGCGAACAGACAACAAGGAAAGACTTCTCCAATTCTGTGCAGATAATCATTTATTCCTATCTAGTACGAATTTCCGACACAGTTCGCGTCGCACAGCGACGTGGCGTTCTAGCTCGACACGTACTTTGAGTCAGATTGACCATATCGCAGTTAGCTACCGTTGGCGCGGTTCTGTCCAGAAATGTAGGTAGTACTGGACCACGTGCGTCGAATCGGACCATGCGTTAGTTTTAATGCGAGTTTTGCTGCAGCTCAACGACCATTGANGCAGGCCACAAACCCGATTGGCTGTCGGCCGTCTGTCTGATTCGGCTGTTCGCAACAGCTGTGAACAGAAACTATCCGAGGGACTAAGATCTCCGACGAGCAGCAATGTGGACGATCATTGGGATCAAATTAAGCAGGCTATGCATTTGGCAGCAGATTTTGCCTGTGGTTCATCAAAGGCACTGGATCTCACGAGGGTCTCTGGGTCTAATGGAGAAAAAACGCCAGCCTAACTGCGAGGAAGTGAATAAGATGTGTGAGCAGTTGCAGCGTCAGTTGATGATAAGCCTTAGGAATGACCGCGAAAACTGGTGGGTTAAGGTGACCGAAGAGATGGAGGAAGCGGTCGCTTCAGGTAATTATCAAAGACTGTTTAATCCTATGCGCGACACAGGTGGGCGGCGAACTTCGGTTAGTGAAGCCGTGTGCGATAGGACTGGAGGACTCATCCATGGTAGACAACAAAGGCCGGACCGTTAGGCAGAACACTTCAAGGACCAGTTTAGCTGGCCACTCGCTGACGTGTTTAGGCCGACTTCTGAAGCTGCAAATCCTTGGGAGGTGTCACTTGATCCCCCAACGGAAGTGGAAGTGCAGTCAAATATTGGGCTTCTGAAGAGAGGAGAAGCAGCTGGTCCCAACGACCTTCCCCAAGTTTTTTTCAAATTTAGTGGAGAAGCTTTGGTGAAGTCAACTATCTCCTTGCTTCGTGATATTTGGAACAAAAAGCGTATTCTGTTATCATGGGTGAGTCATTGATTATACCCATCTTCAAGAAGGGTACACGGAGTGACTGTAGCAATCATCGTGGGATTAGTTTAATTCCGATAGTTACTAAGTTGTTAGCTTCGATAATGCTTCGCCGTTTGACACCGATTCGCGAGAGTAACATCTGCGAACAGCAGGACGGATTTCGTCCAGGACGAGGTTGCATCGACCAGATATTCACTGTTCGCCAAGTACTCGGAACGCACCGCCGACCTAAGACTGCCGTCTTTCTCTACTTGAAAGGCGCGTTTGACTAAGGCAATCAGACAGCCCTATTCAGTGCTCTCCACCAGAGTGGTGTGCCAATGAAGTTCGTGAACCTGTTGGGGGCATTGTATTTGCATACCTGTGGTTGCGTGAGGGTATGTGGTGAATTGTCAAGTTCATTCGAAACGACTAGTGGCATTCGACAAGGGTGTCCCATCTTTCCATTCCTGTTCATCTTCATCATGGACGAGGTGATGACAGATGCTTTAGGAGGTCTCCGGGATGTATGGGTGGAACTAGGAAATGGAGGGAGCTGTGACCTAGATTACGCAGATGATGCCATGGGTCCGTTCGAATCCGCGGACATGCACAATGTGCACCAGAAAAACTCGAGGTCTTTAGCTCGGTTCGGCATGTGCTTTGCACCTTCAAAGTGCAAAGTACTGTTACAGGACTGGACGACAGCAGCGCCGAACTTGATACTGGATGGAGAGGAGCTGACGATTGTGGACCGTTTCACCTACCTTGGTAGCTGCGTGTCTAACGATGGTAGCTCGGGATTGGAGGTAAGTATGCGTATATCCAAGGCTCGTGCAGCTTACGCTGGACTGAAGCACTTGTGGCATCGGCGTGATATTTCAGTCAAACTGAAGTTGAAAGTTCGTGTGTACTGTGTTGCAGTGCGTTCAGTTCTGTTGTACGGTTGCGAGTCGTGGAGTATGCGTGTGGGCGATGTTCGTCGGTTGGAGGTTTTCGACAACCGATGTTTACGTAGTATGGCTAGGATTGGATGGAGTGACCGGGTGAGTAATATTGAGGTTAGGAATCTGGTATTGGGTGCCACTTCTGAGAACAGCTTGTTTCAGCATATGCAACTTAGTAAACTACGCTGGTTGGGTCGCGTGTTGCGTATGACGAACACTCGTCTACCATATCGTGCCTTATTTTGTGTTCTTCCCAATGAATGGAAGAAGCCATGTGGAGGCCAACAGATGACGTGGCAACGTGAGATGAGAAAATGTGCAGCGAAGTTAGGTAAAGTAGGTGTCTCACGCCTTCGTGGTTGGGGTCCGAAAGACTCGTCAACTAGGTGATTGGGGACACTGAAGGATATTGCAGTGAACGGTGAACAGTGACGATCATTTTCTGTCGAGTCAGAATGATTGAAAGTGTGTTTGCACAGTTAGACTGTTCCGTGTGTTGGCTACTGAAGCATTCTTATCTTTTCACGTCTGTGCAGATCCACTCCCTTTTCCCTTTGGATATTCACTCTTTGTATGGGAACATGTAACTCTGGCGAAAAGGCAGCTGTCAATGAGGCTTGCCCTGCTGTTTACCGCTGAACGATGATGATGGTGATCTTAACGCACAAGTTGGAGAAATTGATGCATCTGAAGCTTGTTCAGGTGGGCGTTGCGCTTTATCAGCTTGGCGGGGATGGGCCTCCAGTTTTGCGCAGGCAATCGTTTATCCCTGTGCAATTCAAGTTTCCGACATGGCTCGAGTTTCAGTAAAACAACTGTCTGACCTCTTAGTTACTGAATTAGGTCTATCGTGTCGCAGTAAATTACCGTTCTGTTCAAATCAAGGCATCGTACAGTTTCACGTACGCGAAATCAGACCATGCGTTAGTTTTAATGCGACTTTTATTGCAGATCGATGGTCATCGGCACAATCCGAAATTCCAGTTAGCGACAAAACGTCAGTCTAATTCTGCTTTTCACACTACCTATGAGCAGAATTTATCGGAAAAGCTAAGAACTCCGACGAACAGCAATGCGGACTAGTAGTGGAATCTCTTGAAGCCGCCATTGCCTTTGAAAGTACGTTTCGCCTGCGATCCCAGATATAAATTTCATCAAAGATATTGGATCCCGCTGAATCTAGCAAAACGCCAGATCTCTAACTGTAGGGAATGACTAAGGTAAGACGAGATCTATAGCGTCAAGTTACTGTAAGCCTTAATGGGTCAAGGCAGCCGAAGAAGCGGAAGTGGCGGCTGCTTCAGGTAACAATCGAGGACTGCTTAGTCCTATGCGGGACACCGTTGGGTGCTTGGCGGCGAGCTTTAGTTAGTGAAACCATATGCGATGGAAATGGAGAGGCCCTATTCATGTCAGACAACAAACACTCGGCCGTTGGGCCGAATACTTCTAATGTTGGCACTACGACGTCAACCACGGAATTGGAAATAGAGTCGAACATTCGGCTACTGAAGAGAGGAAAAGCTGCCGGTCCCGACGAATTTCCCTTAGTTCCTTTCAAACTGGGAGAACCCTTGATAGGAGCGCTTACCTCATTGCTTCATGATATTTGGAACAAGGAGCGTATTCCGTTATCGTGGGGTGAGTCACTGATCGTACCCATCTTCAAGAAGTGCACTCGGAGTGACTGTAGCAATCGTCGTGGGATTAGTTTAATTCCGATAGTTACTAAGGTGTTAGCTTCGATAATACTGCGCCGTCCGACAAAGATCCTCGATAGCAACGTCCGCTAGCCGCAAGCCCTAGTTCGCCCAGATCGAGTTTGAGTGGAGCAGATTTTCACCGAGCGCCAGATAGTTGAATCTTACCGCACACCCACACTGTCACTCGATAATCTCGGTTTTTCTCTACCTGAAAGGCGCGTTGGATTCAGTCGATCGGACAGCACTATTCAATCATCTTGACTAGAACGATATGCCAGAAAAGTTCGTGAACCTGGTGCGAGCATTTTGCTCGCATGTGTCTGGTTGCATAGGGCTGTATAGTGAACTATCAAGTTTATTCGAAACGGCCAGCGGTGTTGGACAAGGGAGTCCCATCTCTCCGTTTCTATTTAATTTCGCCGCCCATGAGATGATGCTGGATGTTTTAGGAAGTCTTCTGGATGTGGTCGCCGAACTGGAAAATGAAAAGCTGTGTGACCCTGATTAGAATTGTGCTTGTTCGAGTCTGTTGAATGTGCACAACTTGCACTAGACAAAATCGCGAGGGCTTTAGCTTCATTCGATATACGGTTTGCACCGTCAAGACGTGAAGTGCTATTACAAGATTGACATAGGTAGCACGAAACTCGATACATTATGGAGAGGAACTAACCGCTCTAAATAGTTTGAGTTACCTCAACATTCTCATGACTGAGGGTGGAAGCTTGGTGGCACAGCACTCCGATGGAGAGCACTGAATAGGACTGTCCGATCGTCTTAGTCAAACGCGCCTTTCAAGTCGAGAAAGACTGCAGTCTTAGGTCGGCGATGCGTGTTGTGTGTCTCGCGTACTCCGAAAGCCGACTGAAGACCTAAGCGGTCCGTGCGCGTTCTAATAGTGCTAACCCACGTCTTTGATTGGCCATCAAGGCGGCATTTGTAGTGTGAAGGTGACGATAATGGACTCCTTTTTGTTAATTCAGTTTTCAGTGGTCGGAGAACGTGACCGAGCCACTGAAGGCGACGTCTTTGGAGAAACGACAGAAGCCGTTCGACGTTCATACAGTTCTGGCGCGCGTGGTGCTTGAGGCTGCACAGTTGCAGGCTCCTCTCCCAGAATAGCAGTGCCTTCGGCAAACGCAGGGTTAGTGATCCAGAAACCGTGACCAAGTTGTGTTCCACGACGCATTATCCAGAATATAGCGTGGTTGAATAAAATCGGTAACAACCGGTAACCCTGACGAAAGGATAGAGCTCTGGAGGATCCTCGCCGTAGGCGCAGACCTGCGTTGACGAGTAGCATGCTTCTAGAAGCCTAACGTACTTCTCTGGCACCTCGTCGCTTCGAAGTATGTTCCAGGGTGACTGTCTGTTAGCGGAGTCGAATGCTGCACCGAAGTCGGTGAGGCGCGCTTTGATGGGTTGCTGGACTTTTAACCGTTGTGCTAGAATTTGACGTAGTGTGAAATTCTGGTCAATACCACCTCCTCGACGAGAACCACACTTGATAGAGTGTGTTCTTGCCTCGGGAACACCAACAAAAGCTTAGCTACTATATCTATGAGGCTGATACCTCTGTGTTTCGCACATGGTCTTTTCGCCCTTCTTTGGTATATAGAGTAGAACAGCGATTATCCAGTCATTGGGAGAAGTTTCGGACTCCTAGATACAACAATTCAGCTTAGTTAGTGGACTCAGCAGAGCTGGCTAGCAAGATCTGAAGATCTGGGGTAGAATGCCATCCTCACCGGGTAACTTCTTGTTTACCATTTTCCGAACGGCGGAGGTGATTTCCAATTCGTTGGGAGGCTCAAGGTCAATTTCTTATTGGTGGGTGTTATTCAGATGGATTCGATGGGAGTGCGATTGAGCAACTGACTGAAATTTTCGACCCATTTTTGGAGTTTTTGTTCGCATCCTGATATGAGGTGGACGCTGTCGTCATGAAGCGCCGAGGGCGGAAGTTGCGCCTTTCCCAAAGAGGAGCGCCTGAGTCCGAAAAGATTTCCAAAATATCCAAAGGCAGCTGCGGTTTCTATGCGGTCTGCAATTTTATGCCAATACCACTTTCGGTTGCTCTTCGCTGAGGGTGAAACCTCGGTGGAGATTGTGGTAATCAAGCGAATTGTGCAATATCGCGTTCCTAGCCTTAGCACACCGATTAAGGGTCTCCGCGGATATCCGATCTTTCCTGCTCCATTTGGGTTTCGCTAGCTGTTCAAGGGATGCGCCGGTGATGGATACTTTTAGCTCCATCCACAGCTTATCTAGGATACCATCTTCGTCAATTTCGAATATTTTAGGTGTGATAGCGTTGGACAGGGTTCTGACGTTATCTGGGATTGTTAACTTGAACACATCGATCTTGCGTTTTTATATTTTGTCGAGCTGAAAGGTAGGGCTTTAGACGAGTATGTACCACTATGTGGTCCGTGCCGTTGGCGTTCCCTGTTATGCCGCTTAAGTAGGCCCGACAGTCTTCGACTGATAATGACCAGCAGGAACGCACCAAGATACAGTCAGTCCGATGCGCTGTCTTACTGCCGTTGAAGTCCCACTTCAGTAGATTTCTTTTGAGATGTTAAAAGCGGATATTGGTGATGACCAGTTGATTGAGATCCGCAAACGAGACCAAGCGATCACCGTTTTCGCATCGTTCACCGAGGCCGAATTTCCCCAGTACGTGATGGGTATATTCATCTGCTGGTCCCTTGCGGGCGTTGTGATCTCTTGCCATTAGAAGGATAGTACGCCTTGGGATACGGTTAGCTAAACCCCAAAGTTCGTTTTAGAAGGAATCCTTAGCGTTTGGCTCGGCCTGTAGAGTAGGAGCGTAGGCTGAAATGATGGTCATGTCGAAAGGGGTGCTTCTGAGTCGTGCCATTGGAATTCTTGGAGAAACTGGTTCCCAAAAGATCAAGGCGCTATTGGCTCGATTGCTCATTGCAATCTCAACACCACCAATCCTCGGTGGTGGCCAAACGTATAAGGTCTTGGCGTTTGGACGTGAAGGTCGCGGGTTCGAATCCTCCCACCGCCGGTCAACCTACCCACTTGGCAGCCTCCTTTTGGCTACGTCCCCCTTCATGAAAAATGTACTTTGTTATTTCATTAATAAAGGAGGTAAAAAGATAAAAGAGTTGTCCTCTGGCCCACTATGGTGCATCCAGTAGAATATCCCCTCTGTTTGACTTGAATACACCAGTTGCCACAGTTGGGTAGGCGCACTTCGGATAGGCAAGGAATATCAATCGTAGAACGTACGCATGGAGATACATTGGCTACATGCATCCAGAGCAGTTCTCACGTATGTATGGAGGATCTTCTGTTTGGGTTTGCATTCTCTTTTATCTTTTACTTTCTTTATTAATGAAATAACGATTTACATTTTTCATGAAGGGGGCCGCGGCCAACAGAGGGCTGCCAATTGGGGAAGTTGACCGGCGGTGGGGGGAATCGAATCCGCGATCTCCACGTCGAAACGCGACGACCTTATCCATTCTCGGTTCGTGTCTCGTTCAACTCGGCCACTAGGGGTGCATTGCCTGCTGGGAAGGTCATATCATGATGAGATCAAACTTTAGAGGCGAAATCCACTAGGATACTTGGAAATACTGTAAGAAATAACGTTCCCAGCGTCGCCCGGCTTTTGTTCTAAATGGTACCTGGCCCATGCACAACCAGGTGCTACCGGCCGGGCAACAGAACGTTCAAATTTTGGGAGCCGGTGGCCGACCGAGCGGTTCATACCCCTTTGGTGGTAGCCCACCAACCCGGGACGACCAACGCATCCGAGGTGACCTTGGTGCGTGGTTGCCGTTGGCTCAGTAGGAGCTCATTCGCCATTTGGAAGTAGTGAATGCAACCCAAGGGTCAATACAACCCTGTTGGTTGGACGAATTAATTTAGTAGCCGTTGGATGCAACATATATCATCCGCCTATTCGGGAGCATTCGCCTGCTGGACGCCGTCCACCTAGGTTTTTAGTCTTGGTTATCTTCAACTTGGTTTAGCTCTCCTGCCCAGCGGCTTGCCGGGTTTTGATCGCTGATGCGTGCCGCAGATTCATGGAGCCACAGGTGAGATTTGGGTGGCTGACAGTGACCAAAGAAATGGAAGATACCCCAGGGGGTACGACAGTCTACGAATTAAAAGTGCTACTCCTGTTAGTTACCCATCCACCCCAGTGGGGCTTTTCCTTTTGTTTAACGCCGAGCGAAGATGATGAGGAGGCAACACATTTATCAGAGGAAAAATGGCGTACAATCAACTGGGCGGAACTCCCGAATGATTCCACAAGAACAATAGTGTGGCCTTGAGGAGTGAATACCTCAGCTTCGGATCTAATCATTAGTCTATTCCATATTCGGAATTTCAGGTTTTTATATACCGCAGTGTCCAAAAGATATAAAGACTTGAGGTCACATGCTTTGCGTCCAATTAACTTTCTTGAAGACCGACGATGATCAAGGACATTAATTACCCCAGCCGCCAGAGATTGGAGTATATGTTCCGTCAGTGGTTAACGACAGTTCGCTGTCGTTGGATTCGTTATAACGACACTGTTGGATCCTAACTGGTTCTGCAGCGCTGCAACTCTCAGGGTCATGATTATTGGTTCCCTAACATGGTGCTATGGGCGTTAGATTGTTTTTTCCGCCTTACCGGTGATCTATTTATGAATTCGATGGGTACTTATTTTGAGCTCAAAAACTTCAGTCTTCAAATTATCTAGTATTCATTTCATATAGGCTCTGGATATGCACCAATTGTGACCTGTCATTATTTAGTACCTTGTTTAGTCTATGAATCCAGGTAGCCGGTTTCTCGAGATGAATTGTGAACTCAGAGTGAGAGGGGTAGATTTTATTGGTCATCAAGAATTGGTAACCCCTGGGGCGTTTGGTTTGTGATAAAATTCTCCACTGTATTTTGGACTTATGTCAAAATCGCTTGATAGTATCCCGAAACTACTCAGAAATGTGTGAAAGCAGGTCTACATGCTATAAAATGCTACTAATGTGTCTGTTTAGAAGTGTGGAGTAACGCCCGGGTGCTCAGTTAACCTAGTGAAATGCCGGACCTACTTATCTGGTCCAGTCTCAGTTCCAAACCGTGTTGGCATGATTTCGAAATTATAGGAAACATTTTACGTTCTATAGAGCTAGGCGAGTCAGTCATGTATCATGTTTGTCACAACGAGGCTACACCTTGACGTGGTGTGACGGCTCGCGTGCCTCCATGATCCGACGAGGTATACAGGATGGATTATCTGAAGCCGAAGATCCAATCAAGCCTAAAAGGTCAATGGATAGAGGCCTGACGAAGTAGTCTCCTGGTCCTCCAAGTTGGGGGTTGATCTGAGTTAGCAGCTCAGCCGTAAAAACGAGTGGAAGACTAATTGATTCCCCATGAGTTACACGCCCACAAATAATTCCATGCTGCATCGGATGTCGCGCAGGATAATCACGACCGCGCTGCCCATTGCATCGAGTGGGGTGGGTAGTGATAAGTATGCTACCGCTCAGAGTTC
>LUCM01006158.1:0-49964 GCA_008360955.1 Fasciolopsis buskii
CCGGTACCCGACGACCTTCCCTTCCAATTCTTTTCAAGTTGGATGGGAGAAAGTGCTGATGAAACACTTACCCTCTTTAGCTTCACTTTGATATTGGAATAGAGGAGCATTATTCTCGTTCATGCGCGCGAGCCAACTGATTGTACCCACTTCAAGAAGGGCACATGGAGTCAGACTGTAAATAATCATCACGTGGGACGTCATTGTATATAATTCCGATTAGTAACTAAGATATTAGCCTCGTAATGCTGGCGTCGTTTTGATGCCGATTTGCGAGAGTCTAACATCCGCAAACTGCAGGCCGGATTTCGTCCAGGTCGAGATTGCATCGACGCCAGATATTTCACTGCTCCGCGCATGTACTCGAGAACGCGCCACACCCACCGCCCTACAGTCGTAAGTCTTTCTCACGACTTAGAAAGGTGCTCTTGGCACTCAGTGGGATCGACCCAGTACTACCCAGTGCTCTCACCGGAAGGGTATGCCAGCGAAGTTGGTAAAACCTGTTGCGAGCATGTACTCGCATAACCTATGGTTCGCGTTAGGGTATGCAATGAAGTGTCAGTTCATCGGAAACGACTAGTGGCGTTCGACAAGGGTGGTTCCATTTCTCCATTCTTGTTCAACTTCGTCATGTACGAGTTGATGCGAATATGCTTTACGAGGTCTCCGGATGGTAGGAGTCGAACTGGGAAGTGGAGAAGAAGCTATGTGACCTAGATTACCAGAGGACGTCGGTGTGCCGTTCGAGTCTGCGGACCATGCACAACGGTGCACTAGATAGACTGTCGAGATCGACTGCTCGATTTGGCATGTGCTTTGCAAACTTTCAAAGTGCAAAGTGCTATTACCAGAAACCTGGACGACAAGCAGTGTTCAAACTTGATACTGGAAAGGAGCGGAAATAACGACTGTAGACCGTTTCACCTACCTTGGTTAGCTGCGTGTCCAACGATGGTAGCTCGGGAGTGGAGGTAAGTATTGCGTATATCCAAGGCTCGGGGCAGCTTTACGCGGACTGAAGCCACTTGTGGCGTTGTCCTGATATTTCACTGAAGTTGAAAGGTCGTGTTGTTACTGTGCTGCGGTTCGTTCAGTTCTGTTATACGGTTTGCTGAGACGTGGATATGCGTGTGGGCTGATGTTCGTCGGTTGGAGCATTTATCGACAATCGATTGTTTATGTAGTAGGCTAGGAATGAATGGAGTGACCGGTATGAGTAATATTGAGGTTAGGAATCTGGTATTGGGTGTCAATTCTGAGAAATAGCTTGTTTCAATCGTAATGAACTTATTGATACTCTGGTTGGGTCCACGTGTGGGTATGGCGAACACTCGTCTTACCATACCGTGCCCCAATTTCGTGCTTCTCCCAAGGGAGCGGAAGCAAGCCGATGGGAGCGTCAACAGATGACCGTGGCAACGTGGAATGAGAAAAATGTACAACGAAGTTAGGTAGTAGGTGTCTCACGTCTTCGTGGATGGGGTCCGAAAGACTCGTCCGACTGGCTGGCTGGAGACACTTAAGGATAGGGCAGTTAACCGTGAACAGTAGCGATCGTGTTGTCTCTCCGTCGAATCAAAATGATTGAAAACAGTGGCGTTTGCGTTACAGTTAGACTGTTTGTGTGTTGGCTGCAGCAGCATCTTATCTTTTCCGAATGTATAGGCCCACTCGCTGTTCCCTTATGGATATACTCTTTTTATCATAACATGTAACTCTGGGGAAAGGCAGCGGGTCCAATGAGGCTTGCCTTGCTATTATAACGTGAACGATGGGAACGGGATGATTGATGAGGTCCGATGATATTCATCAACTCCTCCAGACAAAGTTGATAAGATTGGAGTGATGGACACCCGTTTGTCGAACGCCACTAGTCATTTGAATGCACGTGATAGTTCATCCGATACCCTAACGCGGACCAATAGGTATGCCGAGCTACAATGCTCGCAGCAGGTTCACGAATTTCGTTGGCATGCCCTTCCGGTGGAGAGCACTGAGTAGTGCTGATCGATCCACCGAGTCGAATGCACCTTCCAAGTCCAGAAACACTACGACCATAGGGCAGTGGTGCACGTGGCATGTTTTGAGTATTTGGCGAACAGTAGATGTTTTTTTTCTTCCTTGATCCATGCCACCTCGACCTGTACGAAATCCGGCCTGTTGTTCGCAAGATGTTACTCTCGCGAATTGGTGTCAAAGGGTACAGTATTTGTAGAACTAAACACGTTTTCAACTATCGGAATTTAAGTAATCCCGCGATGATTTCTACAGTCATTCTGTGTTGCCTTCTTGAAGAAGAGTACAAATCAGTGACCCACCCCACGATAACGGTATGCGCTCCTCGTTCCAAATATCACGAAGCCACGAGGTATTGATTTCACCCAACTTCTCGCAGCTCAATTGAAAAGAATGGAGGGAGGTCGGCACGACGGGCCGCTTTTTCCGCTAAACATTCTTTGTCAATTTTTTGAAAAATCACCTGCCGCCACCACAATTATCAGGCCTTTGGCTCCTTCGAACAAGCGTGACGATGTCACAGTTAAAAACTCGTGCTTCTCCATGTCAGTGCTGCAGGTCCTGTGGAGCTATGCGAGATAACAAATAACTAAGCTTAACACTACTATCCTTGCGGGACGCGAACTGACCCTGAAGTCTCATGGCAAAACGATCGACTGTGTGACTGGGATTCCAGTCATAAGAGGGCTGCTTCAGCCTTCTCACATAACTATTCCTACACCGCGTTCGCTCACAGCTTGAGCTGCTTCTCCTGAAGTGTACAGGAAATATCTTGACGAGACGTTTAGCGCAATTAGTTGAATTACTCTACTCGAAATCAATTGAAAGTGAGTCCACTGTCAGAATCAAACATGCCTGTTGGCCAGCCTGCATTAAAGTGCGCACATTGAACAAACCCAGATGCAAGAGGCCTGACGAGAGGCTTGAGAAATGTGAGCTTAACAGACTGAAAAGCCACTATGCACTACTTGACAATGAACCGTTGCGAGTATCGGGCGTGTGATCAGTGGGAATAATATGGATGGGCAGAAGGGACAGAGATTCGGTTGGAAACAGAAGATACAGGTTGAATAAAAGAGAGGAAAGGAATTCTGAGCAGTAGCATACTTATCACTACCCACCCCACCAGCGCTCGATGCAATGGGCAGAGCGGTCCTGATTATCCTGCACGACGACCACTGCAGTATGGAATTATTTGTAGGCGTGTAACTCATGGGGTTTGATTGAGCAGTCATCTTACCTGCTTGATTGGAAATTATGAGGCGTAATCCCACCGGCTCCTATGCCTCTGTAGTGAAGAAAGCTGCTCAGTTCTGCCTATATAAACGAAATCCCACGATTGATGTGAAGGTAGGTTCTCGTGCCGAATTTTAAAGCTGCTGATAAGGATATTTATTAACAACAGATGTCAATGTATTCTGTCGAAAATATCCGCAAGGAGGACCGAAATACTTAGTATATCAAGCCACGAGAAATTGATCTTCGAAATCTATGGTGTCTTTCAAGGGGCTTGGTGTCGTTGGTTACCCGCACCAATAGTAGTTTAAAAATATGCTTGTAATTCTGTGCGCACCAAGTAGTGAGATATCATTTATTTTCACTGTGGAAACACAAGTTCCTCGAGCGAACAAAACGGACAATTGAGGTGGTGCCAAGACATCATAAAGGGCAACAAAATTCATGAAAATTAGGATCCGTTGTTGATGCGGTACAACTCATATGAAGCAAAACGTCTGCCGCTGTTTTGTTCTCCTAGACGTTAGTGTATTTCGAAAATGAGACTTAAAATGGGGTTGTGCAATGTTGCTATTTGCCTTTCTAATCAGACTTTAGTTTGATATGTCAAACGTAAATCCAACAAATCTTCGGTCGGTACAATGTGTAACTGAGTCACAATCTGAATAACCTTCATTCTAGACACGGGTTTCATTTCCTGCTACCAGATAGTGCTATAGCGTGAAAAAAACTTGAAGCGTTTCTGTTTGTTTTGCTTGTACGCACGATTGATGCCAGACCTTTATTTGTTTCCTGTTGATTAGGTAATTCGCCTGACTCCTTGTACTTTCCTTCATTTTTAGGAGCTGTTCCGTCTTCGAACAATTGCCGTCAGGCAGTCGTAGTCATGATCTCTTTGGACTGTAAAGAACTAGTCTTGGCTCACATTCGGAATTGTTTTGTCACGGCTGATGATCAGGGGTTTTGTGAACTTTTATTTAATAGACAATTGGATCTCGATCCTCACGGTTTGAATGACATTTTGACGGAAAATTTGTAAGTTCGTCTTTCATTATTTCCTAGATTGTATTATTCCTTGCAAATAGCGCCTTGCCTATTATTGACACGGATGCAGAGGCATTTTCGCGCTTCTCACCCGAGTGCCCATATGTGGAATCCCAAGGTACTTCGATCACATTCAGAGTCAAAATAAGCGCCCATTCTCTGAAGAATCTAGGATTCGAGAGCGCTCATTGGTCGGATGCACAGCAAACAGTAACAGCTCTACAGCAGCCCAAAAGCAAGCGTGTATGTTAAAGAATCTAACAGGTACTAATCATTTTTACTGTCTCCAATGTGACTATGACTTATTTACTTGGTTTTGTCAGCGCTGATATCATTTTTTGATTCCAGGTGATTAATTGACTATTATGAAATTATAAATTCACTCCTTTCACTTGTTCTGGATGCCAGGTAAACTTGCACCCCATCTCTAAGACTAGCGTTACCACTCTCCTTTGGCGATGTTTCATTCCAGTGGAAACATACAAATCACACTTCTCGATCCTCAGCCCCACCGTAACCTCTGCGAGTGTTGAGCCATTGAACTGAATTGATCAAAATCAAAACCTCGGTCTCTTTCCTGTTTTGGCCCTGCTTTTCGCCGTCTACTAGGAACCGGAGCCGGGTTTGTGCCTATGACGTCTTTTCATCCGAGGTCACCGTGACCACCGGTGTTCGGCAGGGTTTCATTTTCATATTTCAACTTTTTAATGGAAACGGTTATGGAAACCGCTCTATTCTCATTTAAAAATGTCGACAGTTCACGAATTCACTCTAAATAACGTCGCCTAAAATGTTGGGCAAAACAGTTTGTTTGGTCCGATCCAATTGTTGATCTTCCATCTGTTCCAGGAAGTGAAACAGTGTAAGTAGGTACAAGTCCTCGATCAGAAATGGAGGTTGGTTTTCCGAAAAGGTGCAAGGCTTCTGGATCCTATAGATTTTCTCTGTCCTTGTTCAACAATCGTGGCGAAGTGTCAACGTTGGAGTTAAAAAAACTCCTGGGCTCAGTCTGGGTAACGGAACAGGTTCCTGCGGATTGGTGTGAATTGGTGGTCGTACTGATTTGGAAGAAGGGTGGTAAATTCCCATGTAGGGAAGCTAATTTAGTGTGCATTACATCCAAAATTCTCGAGTGTACTATCCTCCTCCGATTATCTAGTCCTCGCGAATGATGTACGCAGGTAAACCGTACCTGTTTCCGACCTAGCCCAAAAAATGTTAAAACAGGCGCGTCTTCCGTGACCCGTGATCTCTGTTCCTCTTCATCTGAAATCGGCGTTCGACTCAGTCGATCGTTATAATGAGACTACACCGTGACGTGACTTGACGACTTGCATGCCTCCATGATCCAATGCTTAATACAGGATGGCTTATCTCAAACTGACAATTCAGGGTTAAAAGTTGGTTTGAGCTGGTAACTCAGTTAGAAGAATGAGTGAAAACATTTGATCTCAGCAGACGGGCTTCCACTCCAGTCACCCTCCGACGTCTTGCTGACACGTTCTTGCTAGAACCAACGCCTTTGGTTCTAACGAGTTGCACGCCTGTAAAGAATTCCGTACTAAATCGGTCGTCGCCCACAATAATCAGAACCGCGATCTCTCTAGGATCAAGTAGGGTGGATAATTGTATGCTTCTACTCAGATTTTCCTCATTAAGTTTGTCTTGTTCCTACTTTCTCTCTTTATCTCTTCTCCTTCCGCTAATACCATGCCTGGTATTTGCAATGGTTTATTGTCAAATAGGTTTTAAGTAGCTCATATTTTCTCAGACCTCGTCCGTCTCTAAATCTCAGCCTTTTCAAACTGTATATTTTCATGTCGGGGATTCAACAGGAGTATTTAGCTCCTGCGGTCTTAGACCCCATGTCCATCGAAGACACTCGATTTTTTCAGAATCTATGATTCTAACAGAGCAAAAACGCTCACTCCCTAATTTAAGGAAGGTCAATAGGATACTGCGTCAGGTGCCCATAGGCATTATATATATATATGCATATATATATGACAGATCTGAGTACAGTTGGTCTCCCATTGGAATCATGGCGAGGGATGAAAACAATGAGTGAAAAGAGGGCCTTTGGGATAGTGATGTTGATCCAACAACCGGGGTGAAGCTGTGTGGACTAGCTTGTTCGAATCTATGGAAGATACGCAGCTTGCACTAGATAGACTCCCGGGGGTTGTCCAGCTCAAGTCGGCATATGCTTTGCACATTCATAGTGTAAAGTGCTGTCGCAAAACTGCGACTGTAATACCGAATTTAATTGTCAACGGGGGAGGGGATGTCAAGTAGCCACTGTTGATCATCTTAGTTACCTCGGCAGCTTCTTGGCTAAAAATGGTAGCACGATAGTAAAAGAGAGCTTGCGTATATCCAAAGCTCAGTTGTCGTACGTTGGATTGAAATGCTTATGGAAATGATCTGATATTTCAGTAAAATTTAAAGGTAGTGTAAACTAAGGTTGCCAGACAGAGTTTGCATGCTCGGTGGTTTTTTATCATCCATGTAGCAAGGATCCAATAGAGATCGAGTGTGCAATGCTAAGATTAGAAATCGCCAGCCATAATCCTGAAACTCATTATCAGGAGGCCACGTAATTTCTCACCATTTCAAATGTGGCACTGAACCGGGCGACAGCGATGTGCCATTTGCAACCAAAGTGAAGGACGAATCGAGGATTGAATCGTTTAACCTTTTTGAGATGGCATGCGCTTAATTCAATTGGCCGTCAGCCGTTGCGCCGTTAGGCCTGGATAGCGTGACCGATGTGCAGTGTGACTCCTTAAAATCCAATTTTGTATATCGGCTCAGTGAAGATTTTCAAGGCCACTCTTGCATATGGCGACCACAGACGAATCGTACCAGATTCTGTTTTCCGTTCTTCCTACGGAGTGGAAAAAGCCATGCGGAGTTCAACAAATAACGTGGTAGTGAGGAATGAGAAAATGTACAGCGAAAGTAAGATAAGTCCATGATTGGTATTTAAAAGCTCCGCTGACCAGTTGGCTTTTGACATTGATGAACACGGCAGTGATCAGCAAACAGTAGTGTTCGTGTTGTCTAATCAGGACGATTGCGAAAAGAACGTTTTATACAGTCAGATTGTATTCCGTATGTTGGCTACAGCGGTTTTCTTTCCCTGTCCCTGAGGGCCCACTCCCTGTCCATCTTGCATTTTGATTTTACCTATTGCTTTGTTTAACACGACGGGACAGGCTTTTGGTCGGTGGGGCTTGCTCTGCTTTCTAACGCTAAATAATAACAATAATGATGATGCAGTTGTGCGGCGCTGCTTCTCACTAAGGTGTGTTCCAGGGAAATTCATTTTACTTTTCCAATTTCTGTGGATATAGCCAAAGCCAATCTCATACCCATGACGATGTTTCACCCAAGTCCATTATAAGAAATGATTCTCGTCAGGGCTGTCTCCTCTAACCTTTTCTCCTCAACTTTGTAATTGAGATAATTGTGGTTTTAGCTCGTTTATCAAGTGAAAATAGTGGCATTGGCATTTTCTCAGACAGGAAACTGTTGCCGCGCTTCTGGGGAAAGATCCAGATAAGTTGTAATTTTTTCTTCAACGTCTGAGCGACACTAAGTATGTTTGGAATACGTTTTGCATCTTCGCAGGACAAAATAACGTTACAGGATTGGATTAATTCGAAGTCTAACTTTGTTATTGCTGAGGAAGAACTGGGTGAAGTAAATATATTTAGTTACTTGGATAGTTGTATCTCACTTCGTGGTTGTATATGGGATGAAATATTTTTGCGCATACAGAAGCCTCGATTAACACTCACCAATTTGAGACGTACTCCATCGACGTGACATTCGATTATCGATCACAGGTTGAGGTTACACACTCAGTAGGGTCGGTTCTGCTCTTTGGCCCAGAAACATGGCCGTTGAGGATAGAAGTACGGTGACTTTGTTTGAATACCGTTGTGTCCGTAGCATGGGCAGAATATTGTGGGAGAATTTCGTGAGTAACTCCAAGGTTAGGCGTAAGGTGTGGGTCCTAGGGTTCAGTCTTTAGAAGAAGCACCGAATCAGAATAAGTTAAGGTGATTGGGATATGTTTTTGCATGCATACAAAACGACTGCCTCGTTGTACGCTGTTCTTCGAGGCAGGTAACGGTTGGGTGATGGTTTGAGGTGGCCTGTCGACGGCAAAACAAAAAGGTATGAACACTAACCAACGGGCTGGCTCTGTAGGTGCAGTCAGACTCTCGGGTTGGGGTTCACGAAATCTCCCCAAGCACCGGTTGGAGACACTTGTTGATACGGTGAGCTTATGCATGACGGTCTCTGAGGTGTACCTTGCTCACCTATACTTAGACAATACAAACCTTCATTTGTGCTTTCGTTTTTTTCGCGTCAGCCAGTATTCACTGATCCTCTTTCCCATATGGAAACCATTTTCGTCTTGGTCCTTGCCCAATGTAGTGTCTCTCGTATTGTACTTGTTGTTCTCACAGTCTTTCCACGTTTCGCACCTCTTAGGCACGTTTCACCTCCATTTTACTTTTTTGTCTTCTTTCAGATACTGATATAGACCATTACTTCCCGGTGAGCGATGTGAGCCCAACAGAGCATCGTTCGGGTAAATCTCCCAAGAAATCCTGTCTCACATTGGCTCTTGAACAAGCACAAGCTGATGGTCAGTTAGCCCGAAATAATTTGTTTGCTGACTTCTGCGTTCATGATGGCCGACCGACAAGATCGTTACTGGCAGACTATCCGGCATTTCGGCCTGGTCAAGTGGGACTGGTCGGTCGACAGTTCTCCGTATGGTTGTGGCGAGTCTCTAATTTCCCGCGTGTTTGTTTGTGTGTTCAGCCTAGGCTGGACACCACTGTGCGTCAGTTTGTCGGGCTCGTTTTTTGGCAGTATTTCAACCAACTTACACGAACGGACGCACCACCGGGGCTGTTTGATAACTTGGACCGATTCGACAAGTACGTTTATTCCTTTTCTTAAATTATTTAGACAGTCGTGATCGTTTACAACTACTAATGGTGGCGACTTTTCATTGTGCTTGTCAACAAGAGTGTACAATTTTCAGTAGTTGAATGGCGGCGGTCAATTAATTCAGATGTCTGCCACCTCAGGGATCAGTAGTTCGAATCCCGGGTCTGCCTGTGAGTTTCGCTGTAGAGGTCAATTCTATGTTGCCTGACCCGTTATTAAGCATGGTTACCAAGATCTTATACGAATCTAAGTCACTCCACGTTCCACTGTCGTCGGCCCCCCGCGACTAATGCAGTGAACCCTGGACGTTATAAATGTATCTCCTCCATTGCACTCATGTTTTCACCACGTAGTAAAGGAGAAAACAGAAAAAGGGGAAATTTGAGGAGGAAATGGCGTTCCAATAAATGACGTCGAATGAGATGATGACCGACGGCGGAAAGACTGAAACCGGGGTTATCCACTTCGGAATTAATGGGTAAATCACCGCACAGTTCATGTTACACAACTTTGTAATGTTCGATGCGAAGAAGGCTAAGCGCGGGACACTTCACTACATTTTCGCGTCCTTCTGTCGCTCATTGAGCCTACCTGAAGCAAAATTACTCACAGATCCCATGCTTACTTTACTTTTACGGGCCTATTTCCCATGAAGGGACAAATCTTTCCCACAGAAACCACAGATTATTCTTGATAGCCACGCATGGCGGCTGGAGGCGAGTTCGAAGATCAGTCTCATTCGAGGCTTGGAGACATCTCCGGTGGTCCGCAGTGTAAAACTGCAGGTTTGCCGCTAGCTGTTGATCAGTTGTGGTAGTAATTTTTTCCACCTCATGTAATGTATTTTTCATCTTACACTATAATACGGTCTGAACGTCGGTCGTATCCAAAATATGCTTCGTGTCCTGACATGACAGTTTGATGAGCTCCCTAAGCAGTGGGTTTTGACCTAGAAATTCCGGAATTTCTTGAGTATGAGGTAAAAGCGATTTCACAATGGACTTGCCGGGCGTCACATCGAAATGACCAAAGTATTAAAGGATAGGGACGGGCCCATTGCCTCCCATTGTTTACTAGTGATGGATTTCTAGCAATATACGCCCTAAATTGTTACGAATAAATCTCATTTTGTTCTTCCTAGCTAGCCCGTAATTCTTTCTGGTTTGAATATGTATATGGTGACTGAAATGGAATTGGGCTGAATTTTTAGCCTATTTGCTAGTTAGATAACTCCAGAGCTTCGGGCTTAATATCGGAAAGGTTCGTTAATTCTCGTTGAACAAAAAATCCCAAATCAAGCACTTCTTTCTTTATGCTGTCACTTATGGAAGCGGAAACCGTAAAATTAATCCGTCTGCTGTCTGATTTCCATCTGATTGTTTTTCTTTTGTTCATTTGTCTAGTTCTTTTATTGATCGAATCTCGGTGTACATTCTGGATTCACCGGAAGAAAATGTGGACTCGGAATTTCCTCCGTTAGACCCGAACGACCCTATTCACAAATATGAATTCGATTCCCTGGCGCTTGTCGAACAGGCCAACAAGCGATTGGAGGAGACAAACAACAAAGAAGTCCCATTGGTTTTAGTTACCATGTAAGCGGATCTTCTCCACAGAGGATAGTGTTGTATCAGCAGAGATTTCATACAAATGACATTTCATATAAATAACAAATGCATACTCATATTTGGGAATGGTAACAGCAAAAGTAGGTGCATGTGACGAAAAATGCGAAACTAAGATATATTTCTTATTTTTGGAAAACGTCCGATTCCTGTATCTTTTTGTTATTGGACTCGAAGCGTTGCGCTACACAGATAGCGTTGAGTGTGAATACTGTTGTACAGCGTGTTCAAGACTACACACTATGCCCTCTAAACCACAGATTTTCATTTTTCTACCGGTATCGTTTTTGGGCTAATTTTCAGCTGAAAATTGTTTCTTTTTCCACAGTTTGATACCACTGTTTTCTTGGGGTTCATTGCGATTGGTCGTTATGCATGGGTATTGGTCAACTATCATGCGTGAGGGGGGATTGTTACCATTTAACCTCATACTATTCATACAAACTTCATTAAACCATTTCGCGGACTTAAGCAAGACAAAAGTGCTTGTGTCAGTTAGTAACGTTTTCCTCCCTTGCTCCGTTCATGTGCTCGTACGCTGCTATACTATTTATCACCCCTACTTCAGCGTGCAGTTTATCCTCGTTTTAAACACTTTTTGATCTTTTCAGTCATATGACTCAAGGGATCAGCACATTCCGCTTCCCAGCTGATACTCAGTTAAATGCTGTACTCGAACGAGCAGTCCAACGACGTCAATTACCCCAACACGGCGGCTATCAGTACCATTTAGAAAGCTGGCCGCACTCAAGTGATCATCAGACTTCATTATCAAGTCGGACCAAGGCGGGTGATTTGTTTGACACGCAAGCGCCTAGAGGACAACGGTTGGACTTGAATTTGCGTCTGAGTGAAGTGGTCGCTACCCAACTTCCTCTTCGATTTGTGCTTGTTAGAGATCACAGTAAGTGACTGCTACTGCTGTGTCGGTTGCAGTCTCGGTTAAAGATGGCTTTTTGTTGACTCCCGCCTACGTGATGATATTGCTACCAACGATACAGTGACACTCCTGAAACGGTTTTGAAACTAACTGCCTAGGATTTTTCATTGACTAGGTATTTTTTTGCTCCGATTTCGCAGATTGACCCAAGCTTCTGTATTTATTCTTGCTATCAGAAAATTCGATAACTTATCTCCTCTTCGATCTCAGTGATCATCTTAATATACTTGTTAGTATTAATAATACCACTGTTGCTATTGCTTTCTACTCTCTTTACTATCCAGTCTGTGCAGTGGGCGAAGCGTCTGTCATCGTCCAAAAAGTCATAGGTCCTAGTACCATTTCCGCCGGCTAGTTCAGTGGTAGGTAGTAATACGCTGTCTCCCGGTTCGTTGCCATGCTTGACCTATTGGAACGCCACTCCAATTTCAAGGTTCCTCCGTGTGATGGCCCCTAGCGGGTACGGAGTCTCCCCCCTCTACCACACCTACGCACCATTCACGTGATGAAAAAAGTGAATTAGAGCATTCTGGGCTTTCCGCACTTCATCCAGACTGATCTTGAACAAACTGTAAGATCCTTTCTTTACATTTACCTTTCTCTAAAGAATCTAGTCACGGTTCTTCTAATTGCTCTGCTAGGTTGGTGGTATGCGGATGTTGACGTACAAATAGCAGTTCGCTGACTTTTCTTTCTTGCAACGCTTTCATCGTTTTAACCAGCCGCTTCTTAAGATTACGTTCTTTGGTAAATTCATAGAGATATTTGCTTGGGACTTACTACTCAACTGACTCGATCTACTACTCTGGAGCCATGAACTGAAGAAGTACTCATGTGGACTTATCAGTTACCCCTAGCGTCCTGTCATTCCAGTCAACATTTTTTTGCCTCCAAGTTTCGCGTAACCGGCATGTCAGAGTACTGTAAAGACCAGAAGGGTTAACTTTTTACTTGAACGAAGTATGCCTTTGCAATTTAACACCCGACCTATTGAATGACAAACTGCATGTGCTATACATGGCTACGTACACAATAATCGAAAGGGAATTCAGTTCACAGTGATACTCGTCAGTAAAAATATACGTACAGAATGATCATACCTCTAACTGCGGTCATTATCCAATCAAAAGCTAATCAGCAGATAAGACAAAAATCTGAGTACTAAGTACAAGTAAACAAAAATACTACCCGATAGTCCGAATGAAAATAAGAAGTTCTTTAAGCTTTTTCAGGCCGAGCAAACAAGTTCCTCAGATTAGCAGCCAAAAAACAATTAAGACGAAAAGGGTTATCCGCGGAAAGTCTACACGTGCGAATAAATGCAACCGGAACATGGCAGAGCAGATTGTGCCGATTCAGTGAGTCTCGGTAACGCGCAAAATTTCCGCAGATTTCTCCCGATAGTATAAGGTCAACCATATATGAAAAAAGCTCAGTGTCGGCAATCGTCGAGCTGGGATAATCAATCTGGTATCGACAGTAAAACGTAGCTGTAAAAAGTGAGGAATTTTCTGTCCTTGACGCTACAGGTCCTAAGGGGTTTTCGGTCAAAAGGGATACAAAATACTATTTTGAGTTAACCCACTTCCTGTTAGTTGCTCGCTTTCTCTGCACTTTTGTTGCAGTTCATTGTGATATACATTGGAAAACTTTTCTCTTGCTAACTTGGACTTTTAGTGATTTCAATCCTTCTACTTTACCATTGATCATGTTTCCTTCCATTTATTTCTCATTCTGTTTGCTCTTTTCCCCTCGCTTAGGTCGTTGTGACCCAGTTATGGTCGATTCTGGTGACGAAGACGAACTTTCAGAAACCGCACCGACTCCTTCAGCTGGTCTGCATGCAACGCTGCAGCTGCGTCAGTATCGCGTCACTTTATTAGGGGATGTCTTCTCACGTGAGGTTCAGCTTAGTAAGTGCCGCCACGTTCTCAGACAACCAATTTTGTGTACTGGTTTGTACTTTTATGCACCAATAATAAACTGTCTTCAAGAGGCTGATGAATAGACGCATTTCTACTGGATTTTCGAACTGCCTTCAGACTACTGTTTGTCCTGGAAAATCTACGCATGCTTCCCGTTATCCTTGATCAAAGATACCTTTGCCAGAGTACCCCGATTTGTGATATTTAAACTCAGGTTCTTTTACCGAGCAGATTGAGGATTCAAATACTAGACTGTGTACCTGTTCAGACAACTCATTGCAAACGATTAATAACAATTACTCATCAAGTTAAATGGAAGTACAGAGATACAACGCGACCCACTGTCGTCCGGCTCGTTATCACATCTGACCTAATAAGATCTATGATTTTATACCACTTCAGTCTCCAGTGTCATAATTTCCGCTCCCCTCTTCCTTTTAGTAGGCCCTGGTAAGGCACGCCCGTTCCACTACACATGCTTGGAGCATGTCATAAAACAGTTTTTGGCTACTTCCAGCTAGACCAAAAAGTGACTACCGTAGCGGTATCTCGTCCCGTGGTTGAATAGTTTGTAACCCATAACGTATCCGGACCAAAGAACCTAACGTGGGTGGTCAGAAGGTGCTGTTAACATATAAACATTGTACAATGGCGACCGTTAAATTTGTAACGGATTTCCTACTAGGCAGTGGAATTGTCCCTGAAATCACGAGTTCCGGAATCGTTAGGCTCGGGCGGCTACAGTGAAAGTCGGAATGTGAGTCGACAAAAGGGGTTATATTAGATCAAAACGGAGCGTTTTGAATTACGGGTACAGGACGGAAGGTTACGGAGATAACACTGGAAGCAGGCCTACGGACGATTGCAAATAATAGCAGCACGAAATGGGGAAAACAGGGCGGTTGCAACAGCCAGACGGGGAGTGGCATGTGGCATATTACAGAACAAATAACAACAGAGTGAAAGCACATTGGTAGCGCATATAGAGAGAGGCGGAACGGCGAGGGATGATAGACGGACCGGAACAACAACGATCGCAAGCGGGCTGACTGGGGTGCACGACAGAGGTTTGGACTGTTAGTTAGTTCTGGTAACACGGTGAAACTTTATGGATAATCGGGCGGCTTATGCCCCTATGTCAACGTAAAGGTGATAAAGTGATAAAACGAAAAAGAGGAACAGAGACACGAAATGGAAAAAAACAGACAGTTTGGTTGTAGACATGTAGATTATGATCTGCTCAGACCAAGCAAGCGTCTCAAGATCTAAATGGTATTCAGTTCGGATAGCAACCTAGGTGTAGGAGTAAACATACGGGCAAGGGCACGGATTATTCGCACAGGACCGGCTGATTCGTTATCTTTGGTAAACTTAGATTCTCCGTTGGAATTTTACAACCTATCAGTTCCGCTCTTATACTGAAATCACCTTTCTTTTTAGGTTTTCCCTCTATTATGAAAACCTCTGTGCAATCGAGATCGGCAAGCATGAATTTATTTGAATTCTCTTCGAAACTATCAGTAAATGTGTGTGGACGTGACTTATCCCTCTTACTGTAAATCCTTTTTGTGGCAGTAGTGGCTTACTCCCAAAGTATTTGAATTAACTCGTATTCCTTACAAATGGAGTGCACAATTCACTTCCAAATGCTAATACGCGGATAATAATTGGAAAATTTTCGGATGTCTTTATGTGCAGGTTGGCCGAAAATGACAAACTTTGCGTGTTCACTTGACTCGATCAGTCTTAGGAGCCCCCACTCTATCTCCATGGTAGTTCCCCCGACTACCGGCGGGTACCGGCTCCACTTTGGTCATGTACTTACGAATCCCAAACGTTGTTCTTCTCGCCGATCCCTGTTTTCGTGTGGTCTCATCTATCCCGACTGTCGTCTGGAATTAATTCACAGCTAGGATCTTTTTACATTCCTCACGGAATCCTGCCCTGGGAAGCCTTCCTATCTCTCTCTGTTCGCCGATTGCCAAGTCCACAGTCTGCGTTACTTTCTCCCGAATTATTGTATTTGGTCATTCATTAACCCAAACGGTTTGATGACCCCTTGTCTTCCATCCTCTCAACGGTTTCCATGCCGTCTGTTGCGTTCCATCGGATTTTATCCCCTTCGCATGAATAAGTGCTGTGAGCTAACCTTACCACTCCAAAAAATCCGTATTCTCTTAGATTCATGGATCTATAAGTCTTTAAATAATACTTTAGATGTCGGGCTCAGAGATATAGTGCCTGAGGAATCCAACGCCCGTTGGCTCTCTCAGATATCTGGTAATGACTCTGTGACTGAAATCCAAAGACATATCCGCCACTGATTTGCTCGGCCATGCGTCGCTGGCGCTGAAAATCGACTTCCGTCAACAGTTGACTTCTTTTCAAGTGGTGTAAGTTCGATGAAGGCTTTTGAACACGCTTACAGGGTTTGGTTACTTGATCAGTACTGGTAGTAGATTATATGGATCACAAAATTATTCATTATGTGATTTCCACGCCCAACACCATTGAATCACCATGCAATTATTGTACATCTGTTTCATCCCTGTCAATGATCATCAGCGGTACATGTCCGCCTGGCGGGTAAGACGTTCGACTTACGATCGTTCGTTCCTGGTTCGCGTCTCAGTTCGGACGCGGATATACAATGCCGATGATTCCGAACAAGGATGAAGCAATTATGCAATCTTTGTATGGTTTATTAATGCCAAAATGAGTCTTGTTACCAGATGATGAATAATTTCGAGAACCGTATGCGCTCCTATTAATAAGGCTGATCAAAATCAAGGCACGTGACGGGTACCCAAATAACCACAGTCTTCATCACTGCATATCCCAGATAGTGACTGAGAAGAAAAGAAATCCAAGTTACAACTGAGTTAAGGATAATGTCTGTTTATCACTTTTTACGTGTGGTATGGATTCGCATGTGAATAAGTACGTCTGCTTTTATCTTCTTATTTAGTGCTGTTGAGTTTTTGGAAACAGTTTACAAAGTTTCTGCTTGGGATTTGTCTTTATAAGCATGAACCTTAGATTAAAATGCACATCAGATAGATGTCTGCCGGCCCCTCGCTTTTTATTTTCACAATGGAACAGGTCTGGAAAATCATTCTATAAATCTCTAACCTCAACGATATCTTCCATATTCGGACGTTGATTTCGATTACTTTTGTCGGCTAAACTGGAGCTCAAGATTCTATTGGTTGTGTTTTCTGCAACAATGGATATCGGCCGTTTCTTTGTAATCTTTTTTTATTGACTTCTGTAATGGCATGCTATTCGGATCTGTGACACAGAAAAGGGTGAAATGGAACTTGTTGAATGAGATATGCTGCGTGAATTGTTTACATTTCCCGGGAGTCGGAACAGAGTAACCAATTCTGCTGCTGTAGTATGGCAAATGCGTCCCTTCAAACTTCCGTATATGTGGTAGGAAAACGTCCTGATCCGTGCGACAGGGATAAAGAAAACGAGTGACGCTGTCACTATGGCTTGATTTCAGCTATACTAGGCGTGAAACTGCGTGCTTACCAAACCAATTAACCAGTATTCTGTATCATGTCTGCTCTGTTTTTCTGTTCTTTTCCAGCGAGTTCTCATTTAAATTTATTTATTTCACCCTACATTTTCATTTCGGCGCGTCTACCCACACTGTGGTTGCACGAGTGAGATAATTGTAAACGTTTTTTGCCTCATCACACGATTTCTTGGGCTGAAAATGCATTGGGATGGGAATGTTCTAATGAGAAGACCAAGACCGACGGGACACGTCTGTACATGCAATCAGACAAGCCAAGCTGACACACCACTTAATTGGGGTTTTTTCAACCCACACCAAAATCAGATTGGTCTTTTCTTTTAGCTCCGCCCCTTTTCTCATCTTCCCTATGTGCGTGTGATCGTTGTTTATTTTTTGAACACTAAAGTTTCAGTGTTAGCTTGATTTCCCCAATTAGCCGTACAGTCTGTAGCTCTCCACTCGGTGCGTCTCATTACCTAATTGGGATGTTTTTCATTGTTGATTACTGTTCTGTTTATTTGTTGTCAGTGACTTCCGATGTAATTACTGTTGCTTTTTCCGTCGGTTAAAGGCAACAGTTCGGTGACCTAGCCATGGTCTTTCCTGCAACAAAAATTATCATGGCGATTTTTTACAAGTGCATAATTGTAACGGGTTGATGGAGTGCTGCTTTCTTCTTTTGAGAATCATCCTCTACTATGAACATATAATCCGATAGAAAAGTGGACAACATATCGTCGGAAGTACCCAACCGACTGGGCAATCTCGCGATTGTTTACGGTTGTTGTTGTCATCGGATTGTTTGTCCCCACTTTCTGTTTTTCGCAATCTTAGACGTATCGAAAGACGGAATCAAAATCGATCAGATTGCTCCATCATTTCGTCGCCCGAAGTTTTTCTCTCGACCGGCCAAACCAATCATGTATCCGGTTGATGTTTTGGCCGATTGCACTTTAGTTCCAGTCACGTCGACACTATCGACGTCAGGATCGTCGTCATCCGTGCTACGTGGAAAAGTGGTCAATGATCACCGCGATGCGAAAATACAAAAGATCCATTTTGGCAACTCACAGACCCCAGCATTTAGCACGGGCAAAGTCCAGTTCCGAATCATTTACATGGTTAGTTAAATCTGACTCAACTAGGAGTTTTTTGTTTTTTGTTAATGAATTTTTGAGTTAATGGTGATCCATTTAAAAAATCGAGTTTATATGCATGTATGACTGGCGATCATCTTGGAGTGACAAACTGGAAATCTGCTGAAACATACATCGAATTTGTGCAGTTCTCTGTGCGAACATAGTGTCGTAAGAACTATGAATTAACAGCGAAACAAGCAATGCGAGAGAAAACAAACAAAAAGACGCTTTTTATGTTAGGCTCATCGCATCGTCACCATACTCCACCTTTTCATTAGCTATCATCCATCATTATTCATGGGTTGTTTGTGTACGTTCAGGTCGTGGCTGTTCGGATGGAATTAGACGGCCAACTTAAGAGGCTCTCCCCCTAACTTTTGACCAAATAATTCAGCTTGCAAATCATTGAGAGACTGGTAACCTCAAGATAGTTGATTACCGATTGGTCAGCTCTTGGACCCTTCAGATAAGGCTAGATGTCTTGTGTACCCAGTGCACCCTTCTGTCGATGAGCATAAAATTATGCATTTCGTGCACTGTCCGTGATCGGTTTCGAATGAGCACTTAATCAACCCAGTGGACAACATTGAAATTCATTCTCATTCTCAGATTTCGATGGAGACATCATCACGAGGAAGCAAGGTGTTTAAGGCGCACGACCATTTCAAACCATTTTGGCGGCCTGAGACAGAGATATTTGGTAATATTAAAATCTGAGACGAATCAAAAATATGGACCGAGGAGTTCCTTGCAGGATTTTGGTTACAACTAACATGATCCTATATGATGGAAATTTATAATTCCCTGGTTTCGAACCCTTCGACACAATCCTTAGTTAGCCGGTATAGCGGTAACGAAATAGCTCGCGTACTGATCGTCCGGATTTTTACAGCCGAACTATATGCAAAACATTATCACTGTTCAGCGGTAAACAGCAAGGCAAGCCTCACTGACCGCTGCCTTTTCCTCAGAGTTACACGTTTCTATAAAAAGAGTGAATATCGAAGGGGAACAAGGAGTGGACCCCCACAGACGGGAAAAGAAAAGAATCCCGTAGTAGCTAACGCACGGAACACAGTCTAACTGTACAAACGCGCTCTTTCAATCATTCTGATTCAACGGAAGATGACAACACGATCGCCATTGTTCACTGTTCACTGCCATATCCTTCCATGTCTCCAGCCAGCTAGTTGACGAGTCTTTCGGACTCCAACCACGTAGACGTGAGACACCTGCTTTAATTCCACGTTGCCACGTCATTTGTTGATCTCCACATGGCTTCTTCCGCTCCTTGGGAGGAGCACGAAATGGGGCACGGTATGGTAGACGAGTGTTCGCCATACGCAACAAGTGACCCAACCATCGTAGTCTACTAAGTTTCATACGCTGAAACAAGATGTTCTGAGATCCGGCACTTAGTACTAGATTCCTGACGTCTACATTACTCACCCAGTCACTCCATCCAATCATAACGATACTGCGTAGACATCGGTGGTCGAAAACCTCTAACCGACGAACATCTGCCACATGCATGCTCAATGTCTCGCAACCGTATAACAGAACTGAGCGCACTGCGGCACAGTACATACGACCTTTCAACTTCAGTGAAATATCAGGCCGACGCGACAAGCGCTTCAGTCCAACGCAAGCTGCTCGAGCCTTCGAAATACACGTGTTTACCTCCACTGCCGAGCTACCATCGTTGGACACGCAGCTACCAAGGTAGGTGAAACGGTCTACAGTCGTTATTTCCTCTCCATCCAGTATCAAGTTCGGGGCTACTCTCGTCCAGTGTTGTAACAGCACTTTGCACGTTGAAGGTACAAAGCACATGCCAAACCGAGCAACTGACCTCGATGGTCTGTCTAGAGCGCATTGTGCACAGTTCGCGGATTCGAACAGACACAAGGTCATCTGATAGTCTAGATCACACAGCTCCCCTCGATTTCCCAGTTCGACTCCTAAATCTTGGAGACCTCGTAAAGCATCTTCGATAATCTCGTCCATGACGACGTTGAACAGGAATGGATAGATGGGACAGTCTTATCGAACGCCGCTAATGTACAAAATTTCTCTAACCTAATCACTTAAGATTTTGATTTATGCACACTACATCCATCCCCTCTCTAGAAGATACATGTACACAACCCCTAATGGATATTCATTTGCTTGTACTAGTCTTTGCGAACCCCCTATCTTTCTTTTTCTTACTAGATTCCCCGCTAAATTATATACAATCTGTCCTGAACTTTGTGCTACCCTTTGGTGAAGAATTTACAGTGAGACTGTACGTGGGCCTGTGTGACGGCTTGCGCACTTCTGTGACCCACTAAGGTGTGCAGGACGGCTTATCTCAATCCAAAGATTCAACCACGCCTAGGAGAATAATGGCTAATCTGATCCTGCAGGCTAAGAATAGATTCAAACAGCAATTCATTTGAAAAAAATGGATGGAAAAATAATTCCTTCAAGCGGATTGGCTTCAACTATGCTATTCCCGGCTGCCTTGGGAACAAGTTCTCGTTATAATCAAAGATTTCGGTTGAGAACTCTAATAACTCTGCTGCTTGGCCATTGAACTCTAGTAGTACTCATCCGCCGTCTTCTGAGTCGCACAATTACAGAAAAATCCCTGCTGAATCGGTCGCTGCGTACGATTATCCGAACCCACTGCCTATTATATCGTGTAAGGAAGCTTGTGATAGATGGACCACTTCTCATAATTCCCTCCCTTGTCCGACTTGTCTTCTGTCCCCCACCGTCTCTCCTTACTCCTTTCACCTATCCATCAGGAAGTTTTTCTTGATATATCTAAGGAACCTTCCTCAGGAGTGCGCCAGTTACATTCCCGTGCTGGTACAACGCTCCAATATCTTATAGGTTTTTTTGAATCAAAGTTTCTGGTTGGGGTTTTCTTCTGTGGTGTGAGAAACCGCAGAATGTCGCTCGCCAAAGTGTTCTTGGTTAGACTAGGATCAGGATCGCTCTGTGCACAAGAATCGAACGTGCATTGTTAGACAATAGTCGTTAGTGTGCAGTTCTGTTAGGAGATTTTGGGCGTGTCAACATCAATTCACTGAAATGTCAATGTTTATTCACCCTGTCTGCTTGTGCTTCCGTGGACTCCAGCCCTCCCGAAGATGAAGTCGAATTCCACCACGGCCCTTCCCGTTACTGAAAAGTGTGCATTCAACGGGCGTTGTGTTCGTTGCTGATGGCTTCATTATCCAGGTTGGGTGTTTTAGGGGAGATAGAAAGAAATCGAAATTCCATTTGTCTCAGCCGAACAAACCGTCAGGGACGCTCGCCTCGTTTAAGTTTGTTCTGACCATAGACTGTTTCTGGCAAACAAATTTGCCATAAAAAGCGGCATCAGCTCACTCGGCACCCTCCTGTGCCTTCGCGGCATTCAGTTCGAATCGACAGCAGTGTCATTGGTCACAGGTCTCATGAATCAGTTAATGATTGTTGATCGTCCACATTTGCCGACTTGGACCGCGGTTTGATCCGTGTTCCCTTTTGTTTACCCGTGGCATGCAGCCGCACCAACAGGGAAAGCATCCGTTCTGGACAGCTGCCTATGGACGATAATCATCGACTTAAAGTTTTACTTGGGGCTCTCCATATAGCTATCATCACATTCAAATCCCCAGCACCCGAACGAGCATTGGTGACAGATTAGAGGTTCAGTGCGCCTATCGGGAGATTGGACGCTATATCATGTGAGCTTTACAGACGATGGATATCTTTGACCTCATTTTGTTAGATGCTCGCAGATCCGTCACTCGGGTGCTGCAGACAATGGAGTGCATTAATCTCTTAGAAGTCAGGTGATCAGGAGTGATAGAACTGACTACAAGCAATGATTAATAGAGGACAGAACATGAGAATCAAGCCGACCCGTTCTGGGTTGTTTCGATCACATCCTTGTACGACTGTTGCTGGACTGCAGACACAACTTCCATTGTGTCGCGATCTCTTTCGATTCGATTCAGTCAATCATGTAATTCTATGCCATTGCCTCTTACGGAAGGGCGTGCCAGAGAAATTCGTTTTACTTTTCCAATCTGTGGACTGTCGCTAGTGAGTCGAGTTACATTATCAGATTAGGTTCGACGAGATCCTTCAACTAAAGGATTGGGAACATTAGGCTGCATAGCTGAATACCATGTTTTTGCATTAGAAATGTTTTGGTTCGTCTTTAGTTCTTCTGACTTATGTTTTTATGGTTTGTTATTCCTTTTTCAATCGACGCTGCGAAGTAACTGTCAAAGCCAGAGCTCGTTTGTACGTGAGGTACCACATAAACTGAACTGTACTGAATTGATGGATTTGATGTGTATTGTTGTGACTACGGAGCTTACCCTCTATTGCCTAAAGCTTACAGTTGACTTCTTATTCATCCATAATCTCAGCAATGTTTCGAATGATTCTGCTTTTGTGACTTAAGACGTGCTTGGTAAGACTAGAGCCCCTGAGTCGATAGACTGTGTTTGTCCCTCGGAGGTTATTCCACGTATTTAGTTTACATGATTTGGCCAACCCATCTATATTTCGAAAAGAATTAAGCAAGCATTGTTGGTGAAACCATAGCCAAATGCTTGACAAGCCGGCTACACAAGGTTGACGGCAACCAAGGCTTAAAACCTTCAATGTCACGACGTGGGAGCCGGTAGACGCGGTCGAATTTCCTGATTCAACGACTGTCAAACTAACGTCGACGCATGTACTTTAGAGTTGGATCTATCTCTTCCAAATAGCAATTCATCCCCTAGGGGTCCGTTGGCACGCTTTTGCATTTCGTCATGCAATTATTTATGTAACATCTGAAGGTGTTTTAAAAACATGCCATGCAATATTGGCAAAGTCTGATGCACCCGATTCTCATTCATGGAGTCAGCCTATCTTGTTCAAGGAGCCAGTCATACCAGCGTTGCTAGCATTCAAACATCGTTCTTGACCATTTCCAATGCAGTCTATTTGGAGATATCTTTTATGTAGTGTTTTACCGCCTCTGTCTGCAGGTGAACTCATCAGGAGACAATGTCACCCATTCATCATCTAATCAGGGCCAGAGATCCGGTACGGATGGTGATTCAAACGCGATTTCAGATTCCAAATCGATCGTGCCTCAGTTTCTAACACTGTGCTTCGAAACGCAATGGTCACGGGCACAGGCTATTCGAAACCAAGTTACCATGATTCTCGAGTGCTGTGAAAGCAAGGCACGCCGATTGTACATGCAACAATGTCTGGCTTCTTCCTAGAGTCAATCGGTTTCTTTCTTTCTATAAAATGACTTCCTATCGGGTGAAAGTATTCGATATGCTTTATAATTTATACTTTATACTTCTCCCTCCAGTCCTCCTGCGAAAAGTTCTGGACAAAATCGTACAGCGACACGTATTTTCCAAACAAAAGTTTCACCTGAAAGTCTCCTACTGTTTTATGTTTTCACGATCGATCGACCATGTACACGAACGTTCAGATTGTTGTAAACGTGTCAAACTTTGGGAAAGGAAACCATGTTATTGAACTCGGTAACCGATAATAGTCGAGTGAAGCGGAGCTAAGTTATGCGGACGCCTCTTTTCTGAATGACACGTCACGCATGTGAGCAAACGCGATGACATCCGTTAGGATACTGTCAACGATGTTGTGCCCGGAGCATATTGTAAACGTTCAACGACTGTTGTCAGAGTTCCATCGATATATATATATATATATATACTACTTCCTGCTTCTATATATACATACATACATATATATATATATATATAATTCTTCATAAAAACTTTCAGTAAGTTCCAGTTAATAAACCATAACATACGGTCGCGATAGGTGAATCTACCTCTCGTTGGTCTACTCATTGTTGAAATTAAATAACCTCAATTGTCGGCTCGATGAAGTCGCTTAAAGCTTAATAAACCGCTAAGGATATTTGAAATTAACAAGGTATGTAGTTAGACTGCCAAAAATTCATCTAGTTTCAGGGACACCAAATCAGAAGTTATGAGCAACCTTTTTGCTTCAATTAGGTTTTTTTATCATCCGATGGCAGTCAACTCTGCAGCCCAGGTTTTCGTGTGAAAAACTACTCTTAACTGTTGTGTCCGTGAACAATTGATATTTAACGACTAGTTGTTATCACGTAATTGGTCTATAAATTATAAAAGCATCTGCTTTTTCACTGGTTTTATTGGGGATGATTTGAACAGCAAGTACTCATAGATATTGACTAATTCTGACTGTAGTGCTGATCTTAAGAGATAGTGCGAATTTCCCGAAACCAAATTGTGTAAAGTTATGCCGCTGTGCTCTCCGTTCAGAATCAGACGAGGAGCAATTGGACGAAGCATTTTTATCTAAAAACGGTCGAAGTTCCGATTTTCAATCTCGCCTGTCTCTTCGTTTGTAGACGGCTATTCACTCGCCTGGATCAGTACCTCAGCTAACCTGTCGAAATCTCTTACATTCGTATGCCAATGCCCATGTTTCACGAACTCGGCTTCCAACCCTTTTCACAGCACTGCATTCATGCTCGAAGTAGGTTAAAAAAACCGGATGAAGGCCGTTTCAAAGTAAGTGCGCCTTAGTCATTGACAAAAGGTGGCTCCGTTTGAGTTTTCTGCCGAAGGAACCCGTGATACATGATCCTAATAACTGCGACGATCTGTTCTTTTCTTTTGAAGAAAAGTAAGGTACCGTGGTGGCACCGGAACTGCGACAGATTGGCAAAGTGACTGGCTCTCGCGATTCGAGATATGAACTTTCCCTCATTTTGACTTCCGTCTAGATTGCCGTGGTACTTGAAGCCAGCGGCTACTCCTATCTGACCACCGCAAGGAGTGAGCGCAGGCGCAAGCTCACAGTCTTTGAAGATGCAAAGCACCTACCGTATCGGAGCTCCTAAGTCATAAAATGTTTACAATTTGAGGGTCCTCACATGATCTATAAAATGTAAAATTTCTGTTTGAGGCTACACTGTTGTCATGGTCGATGACCATTCGAAGGTTTTCGGTGCCGCAGATTTTAGTTTTGTTGTTAATTTCCCAAGAGAACCTACCCTTTCCCCAGTATTTCGAAATCGACGTTATTTTAAATATTGTGCGGTTGAAAATTTTGTATGTCCGCAAAAAGATTCGTCAAAACTCGTTCTGTGACTGGTTTCCTCATATCGATCAAGGCCACCCTACACAACTATATAAACGATAGAGCTCAGTTGATTCCTGGCTTGTATTGTTGGGTCACCAATAAACGCACAGCAGTGTCATGTGTTCGTCTTCTCTCTTTCGCTGGTGGGCTGGGCTAGCTGTTTGTATCCCGTGCCTTTTTCCTGTTCTGTGTGCAGCAGTTCCGTTCCGTTGGTTGTGCGACTATGGGGCTCGCAGACTCCAACCCGAATAATTGTCTCCAACATCAGTGTGTATTCTTGTCCTGCTAGACCACAGACTGTGTGCTCCTGTGCTATCGTGCGACGCTAGTGCTTACGTCGTGTGTGTAGATCAACACAACAACTGTTCGGTTTTGTGGCCGTCGCTTGTAATGGGTGAATGAGTGCACTAAATATGGTGGCTTGGCGACCAACGAGTTCATTGGCCGAGAGTACATGCGTTTTCACATCCATAATTTATCTACTACCAAGGTCGGAGTAGTAAATTCCAAAATAACTTTGTAGAAGCTGCTTAGCAAATGTTTCAACGGACGCCTGGCTTTCCTTTTAAATTTACCTGAAATTCCACTGAACTTCGAAATCATTCGCTTTCAACTGATGTTCTTATATTCATATTTGCTTTACTCAATCGTTTCTTTTTTTGGCAGATTGCACATATGAGTGGTGTTGGCGACGAAATAGGGTAATAGGTGGGAAGGCCAACATGCAAGATTAATCCTGAAGTTTGATTTGAATTTCGGTCAGTTTAATTTAAGCAGGTCAGTCACTTGTTTTTTTATTTCTGTCGCTATCAACACTCGCCGGGACAATTTCTTCGTAGAATTATGCTCACCAATAAGCCGTGGTGATTTTATTTAGTCCTGCTATTATTGGACCATTGGCGAGAGGATAAATGGAATCAATGGGCTTCGTCACCTTTGCTGGCTATGTACAGCGGTCGAGGTCGTGAATCATTTATTTTATCATAAGCGAGCTCTGTAAACTGGACGAGAAGCTCCACATCTTTTCCTGTGGTAGCTGCTCACATTTTGAGCTGTCCAACTAGAACAAGAGGCAGGATAGATTGTTTGTTTGATTAGCGGCAACTCGAGTTGCTGTATGATATGGCTGAACCATCACAGCCATCGACTTTGGTGATGAACAAAGGGTTCGTTGTTGTCGTAGCATCTTCCTCTTTCTTTACCGGGTATGTAGTCATGCCGGTCTATTTTGAGGGTTTGCCGGAGGAGTCAGTGATCGCGAATTTCCAACCTTCAGATATCCTCAGCTTGCATTTGTCAAGCTTCGAAGCCGTGGATAGATATAGCGGCGGATAGCGTCGCGGTAAATGCGACTGCTGATTCTTTGGCTGAATCCGCTCTGAGTCCACAACGCCCGTATCGGCTGGAGAAAGGCTGTCCCGGTACCGTCGATCTGTAATATCCTTTGCATGGCCATTCCAAAGCACAGGTGAACCTAGCAGTGTCAGTGAATGGACGCATTTGTCTGGTTGATGGTTGGCGAATAGCTGTTTGACTTGGACGAGTTGTGGAGGCTTTGGTTTCTGAAACACTTTGTGCCCTTTATCTAATTGCGTAGTAGCAAGAAAATATAATTTGGGATGTCAACACTGCATTACTCTGTTCAACAGCTCACGTAAAATAATCGGGATTATAGAGTATCCAGCTATAAACTACAGTGAACGACTATAGAGATTAAATTCAATAAAACGAACACTTGGTAGCATCCCCGTGACAGACGCAGCCCGTGATAATAGCTTTTTTGTACAAACAGCCAGGTCACGTGATCGGATTAGCATCGCTTCGCTCAAGGCTAAAGTTCTCCGATCAGTAGCAAAGCTTTAAACCATGCATCGCAGAGAACTGTTTGGTTGTAATCAAATGTTCTGCGACTGATAACTCCAGGTCGCGATCAGGGTAACTGCCCACTATGTTTTGTGATGTTCATTTAGCCAACCAATTGGGAATGTTCTGATATCCGTTGTGAAAGTATTCGGTCCGTTCTACCAATGGAAGTGTCACTGCGGTTGTACGAGATGTGAAGCTGAAAGTGACATCCGGCCAGATTACATTTTGCTGAGTAATCCTCCGGGTCGTTGTCAGAATACATCTGGGAGTGCGAGATTTGTGACCGAACTCAGTTTGTGACAAACATCATTGGGAATATGGTCTCCTTTGAAGACCAATCTGATGTATACGGCTCTCTTTGTTGCCTTATAGAATGGATCAACCTCCAGTCTTAGTCGACTAGGGCGTCAATGAATTTTGCTAAGTAACCATTACGAATGAATTTTGCGAGAACAATGTTCTTTTTAGAGGGCGTCGGGTGGCCCAACAAAGTCTTCCCATCATCACGTCAGTCATTTGCACGCCCAACGACCTTTCAGAAGAGAGCTTTGTTCTCGCAAAATTCATTCGTAATGGTTACTTAGCAAAATTCATTGACGCCCTAGTCGACTAAGACTGGAGATTGATCCATTCTATAAGGCAACAAAGAGAGCCGTATACATCAGGTTGGTCTTCAAAGGAGACTATATTCTCAATGATGTTCGTCACAAACTGAGTTCAGCCATGAATCTCACATTTCCAACCGTGTTCACTGCAGTTTATAAATGAATATTGTTTTCGGATTGTTTCACATAATCGGCTGAAGGGAGTAGTACGAAATGTTAACTTTCTATACTATTGGTTTTTTTCCCTACTGTCCGCCTTGGTTTTTGTTAATCTCACTTTTAGCCGGATGGCGTTCACGAATAGATCACTAATCGAGTACTGATCAAAGCCTAAAGAATGGGTCTCCTGACAATGGAGTACTATCCGCGAATTCCATGTCTGAGCTGCGCATTTCCTATGCTAAACCCCAAGATAGCCGAGCAACGCGTGACTCATGATCTAATCATTGTTACAGTTAGACAGACAGTGAAAGGGGACAGCAATACTCGACATCGTTAGTCGTTAATAGATCCGAACATTTTTTGTCATTGATATGAACCTTCGAGCTGCCGGTGTAACCAGAAATGCTCCTTGGGCATACTATGCTATTGGTTTTTAGTGCAAAGGCACTCGCGATTAACCGAATTGATGTCCGTCCGGAATTCGATTAAACAAGCTTTCATCGGCTTCTGTGACTTATGGAAGCCGTGATTATTAGGTGTTTGTAACTTGAACGTCTAGATCAGTAACCAGTGTTGTGAAACCGAGTCCTATTTGAGATGGAAACGGGTAAGTAAATGATCGATGAAATCTGCGTTCGTTTTACAATATGGGCTGAAAATAGGCGCACTGTGATGTGCGTGTGTATAAGTCCATCGCCGCATAATCGTCTAAAGCAGCTTGATGGTACACACTGGAAGACTGATTAGGATGCTTTGTTTACGAGAAAGCATCAGAAAGTAAATAGAATTTCATACACTCATTGTGGCGGCTCTTCTTGAGATTAAAATAGGCACCTTTTTGTGTGATCCATTGTGTTTTCCACGTCCATTCCACGTGAACACTCGCAGGTATGTCGGCTGTCATGTTCTTGTCTGCTTCCTAGGAGCTCGGGCGACTCGTCGTCGGATAATCGGTCACCACTGACCTTTGTCACTTAGCCGCAGTTAGAATTATTAGGTTAGTTGGATTTTTGGAAATAAATTGTGACATTACGAAGGCTAATCACCGGCAACCGATTTACCAAACATCATAGTCATTGGATTCTTATCGGACGCGCTACAATACATTGCAGATCCGGCAGAGTTCTGTTCAGCGACAACTCCCAAGCTAATAGGTTCTGACTTGGCGATCAACTGTTTGTTTGGCGTATGGTTGTTCCGCTAAACCTAACGCTATCCGGCTCTGATTCGTCGTCAGAGTTTTGCTGCCGGAAAAAGTCTTTGTGCGATGGTTCACCGGCTCGATTCTATCCGGTTTAGCCTCTCATTCTCGCACTTTTTGCCGGAAACAAATGGTGTCTTCCGGCTGCTCAGTTTTACTTGTATGGTTTGATGGTGACCAAAGCACCAAGCAAGTTGTTTCAAAAAATGTCGAAGGTATGAGATCAGGTATTATCAGGGAGAAGGTTAGATTTAACATTTCCGCATTCTCTTCGAATTTATATAAACTTTCATCAGAAGATTTGTTAAAGACTAACGACTGGTTTGCGAACGCTGAAATCCTACACAGATAAACAAAATCAATGAGAAGAAATGCTCAGATCGGACAGGAAGATGACAAACTACATGTGCAGACCAGATGTACGATGACATAAGCGGCTACTTCAACCATCTATGATACGCAGTTGTTCTTTTGATGAATTGTTCGAGAGGGAGGGAGTTGCTTCGACAGCAACGAAGACAACGTAGTTCACCCATGACACCCAATACTGAGGGAATCAATTACCTTAGACAAATATCCCAAGTGACAACCGTCATAAAACATGCCAGTTACTAATGTAGAAAATATCTGGCCGTGTTTAATGTTGACTTTTCCAAGGATCGTCTACTCTGTTGATTCTTTAGCGTTTTCCCAGCCACCTGAATGCTATTCTAAGATCCGTTTGTCTGGCTCAGTTTACTCTGCATCCTAGCTGTCTTGTAGACAGAGTTAGTTGTATGGGGCACCGTTCTGTAACTTGTGAATATTACCAAACATGCACAAGGCCAAAAAATGCCTCACCCTCTAAACAATAAGCCTTGTCCCTCTTGCCACATATGTTCGGACATAGTTGTCGCGTTTCTCATGATGAGATTCGGATCAACTGCTTTCGGCAACACATGCGCTGCCCGATATTTTTGAATCTTCGAGCTACTAGGACCCGCCCTGTTTTCGCGCTGACGTCCAGATATCATGTGCAGCGTTGATGTGACTTTCGGTGTCCAGTACGCTATACGCTCGTCCCCGTATACCTTTAGATGAAGGACAGTCTAGGCCCGTAATAAAACATCATCGGAGTCGGGGAACTTTACTTTACAATAAAACATCTGGTTGACTATTGGAATTCCGTAAACGGGGATATCCATCGTGTCCCTTGCTCAAATAATAAACATGTTTGTATCCATCTGTAAATATACGGTGGAAAGGAAATGCTTTATCGCAGACTAAGTGAGTGGTGAAGTGAAATCTCCAGAGATAGTAGGTGAGATACTTCTAAGTACCACTAAATCAAACCCCTTGTCTTCCAAGATGACAACTCATGGCCCCATCTAGCTTGAATTGTCAGCAGATTGCTGACCTCCTTCGTCCGTGGTTTCTAACGCAAATGAAAACGTGAAACTGTTTATAAACGAAGATTTTGTTGTCCGGGGAACACAAAATCACCATCTTTATGGGAATTTTAGTGCCTAAAAATCAATTCCCCAAGGAGAATCGGAATTTTTTTTATAATGTCAGCATTTAGGAGCTATTTTATCTTCGTCCTGCTGAAACGGTCATCTTTGCGACAATCGGTCGATAATCCAAAGCGGGGTGGGTGAACAGTGGTGCTAGAATTTTTACACTCGTAAATTCATGTAATAAATCTAGCTCGTTCCTCACCAAACGACTTTGTTCATTGTATCATCCTATTCGAGAACGCTAGACGTCGGGTACACGTACGGGGTTAAATTCCTCATCACAGAGCTTTACGCCCCCATAGGTCATGTCCTGATTACTTAGTGACATTCCAATAATCAGTATCAGTTTACCATAGAGACATTGTGTCCACGGTTATTGCGGAGTTACTCGAATGAGCCGCCCATTTGTGGGCGTCGAAAAATTGCCTGGAGAAAACAGCCCTCGGTAAGTCGGGGTCTACTGAAGCCTGTCGATGAACTTCCTTCACAATATCCTTGTGCGTGAGGGGGTGGATGGGGGCTCGAGACAGACAAACGGAAGCAGCAACCGTGAGACCCGATGAAATCAGACGACTGAGGTGGACAGTGGTTTCGACTGCCATACCTGTCGAAAAGGACCCAATTTACCACAGCGTTTACACGTGGCTTCTACACCAGGACAATTAGAGCGGTAATGGTCAAAATATCCCATTGAAAAGCATGTATTCGGATACCACGAAAACCACTTTTTCAATGGCCGGTGACAGTAAAAAATGATGAGCTAAATTAGTACCTGGTCCACTCACTCCACTCACTCCTGTTTTTAAAGGGGTGCTGAGCAAAAATCCTATTCTTTTGCTAGCGGTTTGATGTTTTGAACAAATTGGAGTTACCATCCATTCGCGCACCTAACGATTCCAATGAAATTCTAGTGAAGAGAGAAATAGTACTTTCACAGTTTCACTATTCGACAAATTCGTTCACAGTAAGTGAAAGAAAGTCGACAGAGATGTCCAGACTATCGGACTAATCTGACTTTGAACGATTTGCGACAGAGTTGAAAGTCCGGAATCAATAAGTCCATTATTTGGAAGCATCTTAATTACTCAGGTCCGTGTCACGTTTGCCCAAAGTAAGATAACTGTCCATTATTAATTGGAGGATGAGATTCTTGGTTAAACGAACAACAGCAGATTTAGAGAATGGCATGAGTGAAAGTTTTGTACTAGAATAATGCACTTTACCCCTCTAATAATGTCAGCTGAAGAGTGAAAAAGAAATCTTAAAAAGCTATACAAAAAAAATTTACGACGATATAGAGACTTATACCTCAAATAGGCTACCTAGTTGATGCGTATCGACGGGTGAATGTTATGGTGTTTGTTTTGAAAATGACGACAGGATACCTGAATATAACACGCAGACCAAGTTCTAAGTCGTAACTAAAACCAATAAATCGATTTGTAGAAGGCCCGTTCCCAAACACAAAAACTGTTTCCTCATATACGTCCTGTTCAAAACGTTTTCTTTTGGAAGGAAAATAGAAGCTTTGTCTGCTCTACTTTTTTGATGATTTACGTTTTCCCGTGAAATAAATTTTCAGCATCGTGATACGCTGTTATTAACTTTTCCCCGTTCATATACAGGCTTATATGAATCATCATACAATGATACTGGTGTGGCGAGTGCATGAGAAATGCGGCAAGTACGGTTCACTGATATAAACAAATCGGAAAAAAACCCAATCATAAGCCTTCTGAGGCGACTCAATGTATCCAACCGCTTTGATTAACGAGTGACCTATGAATCATTGATTCATCTTTAAATATTTGTTATTATTATGAGTCTGGGTGGTCTCATTGCCTGTGGGTCTCACCGTAGTTGAGAATGGGTATCTCGGGCTTCGATTCGGCTACTCGCTCTGAAAGCTTCACGAAATGCTCCCACATAAACGGGGTCTTACCAAGCATCTGATGATGAAGTCCTAAGAAGTGCTTTATTGTGGCAGATGCGTTCTCACTAAATTCAAAGGCGAATGTCCGTGCTCCCCGCCGGGTTTACTGATGATCAGTGAACAGTCTAGAAGATTAGGTTAAACTCTGATTCCAAACCAGCCCCGGGGGTCTTGCGAAGCACAAGTTTGTATGCTCACCGGCATCTGTGGCGAAAAAGTGTACTAAACATCCAGAATATCTAGTCATCCGAAGGGCGTATGAATTGAGCAACCAGTCACCGATTCTCAGTGAGCTACGCCATCTTCAGCTCGTCCAACTGTCTTGTGATTTAGACCCTTTGGTCAAAGGCTCGGGGCATGGCCCCTTGAGTCAACCCCTACTTCGGTTTAGGCCACCGGGTAGTACGAGGTTCGCAGGGGATCCTCTTTCTCGTTCACTATTTTCATCCTTCGTCATGATTCCGATGGCAAATGATCTGTAGTCGGATTTGTGGGAAACGCATAATGCATGTGGTCTGCCTTATTATGTTTATCCCCGGCGGAGGGTGCAAGTGCCTCTTGTTGGTCCGACAGATTTTCATATCACAATTTTCTTGAGATAATCGTTAGCGGTACACCATAAAATCTGCAAAAATACATTGGCCAAGAGAATTACGTTCTCGTTCAGTTCACGGCTAATGTGGTTCCCGTCGGTAATGGAAACCGCGCACTGAGTAGAAGCAGACGGATGGAGACTCTCCTGGGTTACAAGAGCTCAGAAGTGCATTTGGTTCCGTAAATGATGTGCCTAGACAACTTCACAGTAGCGTAAATTAAGACAAGATCGTATATGAAGGTTAAATGGAAAGTTCCATGGGGTAATCGAAATTTCCTTCACCTTCTATCGGTTTAGATATAAGAGATCCAGGTAGTTTTGTCATCAGTCCACATTTTAAGTCGCTGAAAAAGTATGGGTTCGCAAATGGTTTGAAATATTGAAACCATGAAAAATGCGGGACAACATGAATACTCACTGATCTGCATGGGAGTGTGCGAAGTAATCAATAATGACAAAGCCTTCTTAGCTTAGACTTCGGTGAACCGAGGTTTAGGAGACTGTGTAATCAATTATTGATCTCCTCTTACTGCTGCTTCAACAAATCACTAGTCTGAGGCGTTGAACTGCTAAGATGATTCTGTCTCTCTCTCTCTCTATTTGCTAGGAACGATTGATCAACTGGAGATTAATGAGCGAAAAGCTCGTCTACTCTCCATGCTTTACCCTAAAGCGGGTGACTAGTAAAACATTTTTCTCCACAGATCCCCAACCTGTTGTGTGCGTAACCCCGAGCAGAATTGCTGTTTGCTTCTGCGCATTTGCTTTACCACGTTTCACTTGTTTCTGTATTCCACCTCGTCTGTAAGTATGCGTGTGTATGCTGTCATCATGCGCTGGTTGGTACTTTATCAATCTCACCTATTGCTAACATGAAACTGAATGTCTATCTGTTCCTGTGTTTGTTTAGTTGCCTGAATATTTGTGTGCACGTGTGTGTTTGTCTGCTGGTGTATTAGGACGTCAGAAACTGCGTACATATGAATGCAAATCGACAACAAAACAAACTGTTGTCAGTCTTGCTATTTTTATCCCCATACATTCATTCGAGCACAGATTACGTGTGGTGCTTAGCCTGAAAGAAAGAAAACAGGGTAATGCTCTAAACTGCGATAAATCTCTTTCTGCGTCGGATCGGAGAAGGACGCCGTAACGAATTTGAACCACGATGTTTTTCTGTTAAAAACCGGTGAATTATAATCAGTCGTTTTATACAGACAACTGTTGGGGAGAACCGGTGAGAAGACGATCGAGTTTTCGAATTTTCTCTTTCCGGTGCTAGAAACGAACTTAATTTATTTATCTCTCACTGACTCTCTCTCTCCCCCCTGTCAGTCTTGATTTCCGCGACCTCCCCCTCTCCGGGACTATTTGTTCGTGTTGTGGTTATTGAGATTGTTCTTTTACGATCTCATCTGGCTACCCTTTTTGCCATACTTTTTTCCCTGAGCAATCTGCCCGATGAATACCCAATCCGGTTGGGAAATATTACGGAATAAGAGAGAACAATTGAGAAACCAAAGCCTGTCCGGTACATCTTTGAGTTATGAAAGGAAAATGGACCATTTGCGAAACATCAAGTCACCCGGCATAAGTGGTGGTAGGCGATACGGTGAAGCAAACGAGACAACTACCCAACCTTCTCGTGTGAACTCCGATGCGGCTCAGTATCAGTATAATCAACAAGCGCCAATGAGCCAGTCACGTTCAAGCCACTCTCGAACCTCGTCAGCCGGTAGCTCATTATTACGGGCTGCACCGCCTTTCACTCGCAAATCGGAATCGGAGCCAGGCTCGTGGCCGTCGGCCAAAGTGGGCGGCGAGACAGTACATGGAGTAGCTACAAGCGGTTTGAAACCTGATCACGGTGATCAATCAGTCTATCCCAAAAGACATCTACAACTTCTTCCGCACTCCAGGCATCATCGAACAGACGGGAGAAAAACCTCCCGTACAAATGACACGCAGTCGGGCGGGGGTTGGCTGAACGACATGATAGCCCCACCTTCAACCCCGGAACCACGACGTGGAAGCGAGGTTAGCGTGAACACATCGAGAAGAAACCACGTGTCATCAAGTATGGATAACCTTGCTTCCAGTTCGAGGCATTTGCACTTGCATAGACACAAAGTAAGTGTGTTGCACATGAAACCCATTCGCGTTTTCACGTTGTAAATCTCGCAACGGAGTGGAATTCAAAACCTCCCCTTCTTGGGTTAGTTTTTTGTGTACAAAATCCCAATCCTTGGCGAGATATACAACACGTTATATGCAGCTTTCTGATAGCACCCTCGAACTCACAGCCGAAAATCAGGGAATTTTCACTCATTCAATGTACACTTACCTCAAAGAGTTTCCGTTCAACTGCAAGATTCTGAGTTCCCACTTAGACCACGAATTGGAAGAAAACACATGGCTCCTGGAGCTTTTCGCTGCTGTCCTACGAAAAAAGCAAGTTATTAGTACTATCCTTGCAAATAACCGAATCGTGTCCAACAATTAGAAGTGAATTCAATTAGATTGAACAAACTGTAAAACTGACTCGTCTTCTTGGCTGTTGCTGGGTTCCAGACCCAGTTCATTTCAGTTAGTTCCGATGCGAATGGTGCTCACGCTGATTCGTTGATCGCTCTGTGCACCAGCTAATACATCATTTTTGTGTGTATGCAAAATTATTGGACTGATTAAAATTGGTGACATCTATCGATCTTCAACCGAACAATCAGTTCCATGAGCCTGTGCAAACCATTTGTCGGGCCAACAAACAGACAAGCAACATACGGCAAAATGGCACGATGACATACCTTAATTGCAAATCACCGGAAACTTGAAATTTATAAAGATCTAGAAATAGATTTTTCAAATTCGTTCTATGAACAACGGCACTTGATAGTAGTATATTCATTGCAAAATTTCACGTATACATTCTAGGTATGCAAATGCAATTAAAGGGTTGCCTCATCGATCATGCTCGCGAGTAAATTGTTATCCCCGGTAGACTGTTGAAAGTAACTCGGAAGCCGTCAAATCAATTACATATCAAATTTAACTTGAATGGGAAGGGAAATACTAAAGAAACTTTAATCAGAACGATAACTATCATGACTTTCTAATGGTACAGAAGTGTTCTTGAATTTTTACGAGAAGCATTTTGGCGCCACGAGGACAAAATATTTGATCGCTGATGGTACCGATATGGATTGTGAACTAATAGAAAGTGTGTGAAACCTATTTGCTCAGATTCTGGTTCGTCCGGCGGTTAAGAACAAGAGAGAAACATGGGGAAATTTGGAAGCATTCACAACCCGGGGAAAGCATCATAATTAATTAAGAAGGTCACTATTGTTTTTAACTTCTAAATATCCGCTCACGAATAGATAAACTCGCGTCCCACGAATTCATTATCGACTTGTCTGGCCAAAATGAAAGTCGAAAAAATTACCACTTGTTCTTGGCAAAGAAAAACCGGGAACACGAAAAGCCACGCCCCTTGGATTCCCGTAGAGATACGAAAATCCGTCAACTTCGAGGCTCTTGAAATTAATTCCATTCTTAAGCAGTTTGTAGATCTCCAGGTAGGCGATCTGGGAAGATAAGTGAATGTGTTTCTAAAATCTGCAGTCGTCCACCTGACAGATCGAATCTTTTCTGTTTATTGTGAAAGTTACGAAACAAACAAAAAATTCGATTGTAATGGGAAAAAAACCAGATCCTTTTCTCCCAATTCTTGTCGCTGGGCTTCGTGCAAAGCTAACACTCAAAGCCTATACATAAATCTGTGCTTACGTGCTACGACCAAGTCACGTGATTCCGTCGCTTGTCTGTCTGAGATAGCTTTAGGTACAAAATTTACATATACAGGCTGAGTGTGAGATTGGGCCGGTACACATCAATGCGCGCCCTCCTTACGCGATGACGTATTTGGGGTGCCAACTTTGCTGAGTAAGCTTTGGCATGCACTTTTCGCATACGCAAGTCAACAAAAGCATATCAATCAGTTTGATAACTGCGTCGGTACCCCCGCTCTTAGTCTCCGAGACCAGCTTCATGTTGGTCTACCCTTAATTTCAGAGGCAGCCCCGCTTAGCAGACCGTCATTAGAAGCATCATCTTGTTGGACCAAAAAAGCATACATCTCTTGAAAAACGCGGGCGATAGTTTATCGGGAACGGTAGTTCTATTCGTCTTAATGATGACTGAATGAAGCTGGTTTCGGACATGACCAGTCTGTAGCATCTTTCCGTTGGACTCTGTGTGCAACATTTACAGACCAATTGCATACTGTTTTAAGGGTTATATAATCCAAATTGATGGGCGTTTATGAATGTAAACAAAAATCCAGAGCACTTTAAGGCGAAAAAAAACGATTAGAGCAGAAAGTGCGACATTCACTAGCATTTAGACAAAACGTAGATGGTCCTTCTTGACTAGAGAAATGCAATGATAGCTCTTTTTCGACAACCCAATCCTGTATGCGCCCAAGATTTTAGTCTCATCGGTTCTCTGCACAGTTGTTCCCGATTTGTCACGCAGTATCAAATGATAGCTAGTTGTAATGGACGCTGATTGTATTACCATTATCTTTTATCTTTTAACTACCTTTATCAAAGAAACGAAAGTGTATATCATCTTTTAGGATGGGAGCCGCGGCCAACAAAGGGATGCCAAGTGGGAAGTTGACCAGCGGTGAGAGGACTCGAACTCGTCCGAACGTCACTCAATAACAATCGGAAATAAAGGGGACCATTTTTTGTTTGGTTTGATAATAGAAGAATGTCCGGAACAAATATTTTCGACAGTTTACAAACGTAATCCACTCATAGATGCCGCTGACAGTCTACATAGCGGCGGCTACTCGTTTCCGTCAACCGATCGCATATCAACGTAGTTTATTTGCTGCTGGTGTCAGTAACATGAACACCTATAAAAATTTTCCAATTAAGGAGACCCATAGGAAGATCTTTATCGTGTAAACTGTAATCAGTTATCTAGGTGAGAATGAATTTTTTGCAACTCTAGGTCCGGTAGTGTGATAAGTTCTGCATCTCTATATCTGTGTGACGATTGGGACGTGTACAAATTTGTCATTACAAAAGAACAGTGTTTCCTGAGGTTGCTCCCGCCCTATAGTCGTGAAGGCAAAAAATTAAATTCAGTTTGTGTACCCGATCCGTTTGGTCAAACAAAAAACCAATCAGATGACCTCTGATCAATCACTTCAATTTTTGTTTAGTAGTCAAAATCAAATACTACGTAGGTTATGCAAACGGCTATTGCTGATTGTGATTCAATCGAAAATTTCCCATGACAATATTTTGAAGGTTGTACTGCTTGCGCGAAACAGTGATGTATCGGCAAATCATGAATGTATTTAAAGGCTCCTCTTATTTTATTTACTCTTAAACTGTAATGAGACGAATTAAGCACTAGTGACCTTGGTTGTCAAAGTAACGTTGCCTGAACACAGCAAATATAATAATAACAGAGTATGAAAATTCTTACTTGGAGTGGTTTTAGGGTCTATCCTAGTTGGTATTCACGAATCTTAACTAGTTAGCTTGTCCAACGGAAACACTTACTTTGTCGAGTATTGTACCCACGATGACGCATGCACTCACGGGCTGAGGCTGTTTTTTATAACTGGGCTATTCCGCACTTACTGGGTTTAATTTTTGGTGACATACTCGAAGCATGAGTGCAGTGGAAGTGACATGTCCTATACCTACTATTGCCTACCACAAGTAAAGAAGGGGTTGACTAGCAACCTTGACTTTGAAACTTGGGTTGGCATGGCACGACATAAGGTCACTCAGGTTTTAGCTCGTGCGTCATCCGCCTGAGTGCAGCCGGGCTTGTCGGACTATCCTGTTCACCTGACGTGATTCGTCCTCGCTGTAGCATGACTTATGGGACCGAAACAGAGTGACTTTGCACTTTTAGCTTGCACACACACACATGCATATTCCTATATATATATATATATATATATATATATATATATATATATATATATTGATATATATATATATGTATACATGGTGTTAAAGTGATGTTCTTGTTGTCTACTTCTGGATAGACAATTGCAAGTCTTCCGGGTAGTGACCACGAGAAACAGTATTACTTAAAAAAATAGCCACATGGTTATATCAAATAGGGTGATATTTGGAACAGTCTCATTTTATTCCAGAGCTATCATCAGGCGGTTATCGATGATTAAATGAATAACGCTTGTTAATGCACGCGTCAGGGTAATCACGTATTGATTCCTCAACTAAGATGTTGGAACCTTTGATCGTACGTTATCTCATTTTGTGGTCAAATTACAAGCAAGTGCAGTTGCGGCCGTCGAGCGCCAAATATATTTTCATCGATTTTCAAACTTTATTTATCGTTGAACATGGTGTTTAAAAGGGCGACTTGTCACCACCAGCCCAAGTGACGTCATCACGGCCTACGCATCGGTAATCCTACCCGAGCTGGTGATGAAACGCCAAGCTCAGTGACCGCTAAATTTCCAAAACTACGAAATTCACCGGTAGTCTAAGTATGTTTACTGATTTACACACAGAGCCATCCAGTGAATAAATGTACAATGCCATCAAAAGTCAGTGTGCCCCAGTAGACGAATGTAGGGGGACTATGTTTAGAAAACTAATCCTGTGGACTGAATGCGCCAGACCGTACCGAAAAGTTGAATGAAATGAAAGTGACCGAATGTGTAACCGACGTGTGCNCTGACGTGATTCGGCCTCGCTGTAGCATGACTTATGGGACCGAAACAGAGTGACTTTGCACTTTTATTGTTCACGCATACACATACATATTCCTATATATATGTATATATATATATATATATATATATATATATATATATTGAGGGAATAATTTCATGTAACATGGTGTTAAAGTGATGTTCTTGTTGTCTACTTCTGGATAGACAATTGCAAGTCTTCCGGGTAGTGACCACGAGAAACAGTATTACTTAAAAAAATAGCCACATGGTTATATCAAATAGGGTGATATTTGGAACAGTCTCATTTTATTCCAGAGCTATCATCAGGCGGTTATCGATGATTAAATGAATAACGCTTGTTAATGCACGCGTCAGGGTAATCACGTATTGATTCCTCAACTAAGATGTTGGAACCTTTGATCGTACGTTATCTCATTTTGTGGTCAAATTACAAGCAAGTGCAGTTGCGGCCGTCGAGCGCCAAATATATTTTCATCGATTTTCAAACTTTATTTATCGTTGAACATGGTGTTTAAAAGGGCGACTTGTCACCACCAGCCCAAGTGACGTCATCACGGCCTACGCATCGGTAATCCTACCCGAGCTGGTGATGAAACGCCAAGCTCAGTGACCGCTAAATTTCCAAAACTACGAAATTCACCGGTAGTCTAAGTATGTTTACTGATTTACACACAGAGCCATCCAGTGAATAAATGTACAATGCCATCAAAAGTCAGTGTGCCCCAGTAGACGAATGTAGGGGGACTATGTTTAGAAAACTAATCCTGTGGACTGAATGCGCCAGACCGTACCGAAAAGTTGAATGAAATGAAAGTGACCGAATGTGTAACCGACGTGTGCATCCTTCAGAGGACTGCCCCAATTACCGTGGTTCTTCCACTGAAACAGATTAACAACGTTGAGCACAAAAGGGAAGTTAGTTAACCGGATGGGGTTAGCGACACAACATCATCACATCTGGGCACTGCAACGTAGTCGACGTGATTCGTGATCAGTTGGCCTATCCATATTTCATAGTGCAACTAACTATTCATACTTTATCAAATAAAACAAAGTTTGTACACCCCTCGCGCTCAGAGTGAGGGAATAAAAATAAGTGACAAGATTTCCGCTAGATTTTTGTCGGAATTATCAATATGGATAGATAAAACACATCCCTTTGGTGCTACGAAGGCTTGACGACCTTGTTGGTTTTTTAGTAGGAAACTTATAATAAACTGAAAGATGATCAAAACGGAATATCAGAGTTCGCAAAAGCTTGAAATTCGATTCCCATTCTCTCAAATGTGACAATCAACAGTTACTTTTGTTAGCTCATTTTGAGGGAATTAAAATTACGTTTTAACGTACAGCACCCAAATGATCGTGAATTCAAAGTTCAATTCAACTACTACGGGAATTTCTTTGTTGGATAGATAAAATTAACCATTTAGTAATGCTGGATTCACCATTCATAAAAAATACACTTTCGATTTGTTCATAAAGTTGTAAACGTAGCTGCGGTAGTGGACGAAAGTTCAAATGATCTCTGTGGATTTTAAAAGTTGAATTGATCGTAGCTCAGGTTATTGGTATTCCTGAGGTTCTGGTCTCTTGGTTTGACGTTTAGATCGCCAACGTTTCATCACCAGTCGCTGTGGCATCATCAGTGCCCGTCATCTCTGCTGGTGATGAAACGTTTGCATCCCAAACACCAAGCTCAGAGATCAGAAATCCATTAAAATAGTATAAATGAAACCATTAACCCTTGTGAATACAAACTAGTATAATTCATAATGATTATTTCTAAGAAATTCACATCATCTCCACATCCCATCAAGTTTTTAATTTTGCGTGTTTCCATGACTTTATCTCAGTAACGAAGATCATACAAAAGTACAATCTCTTCATGTGTAATCCAAGGCAAATGTGGATATATTATTACTACAGTATTTTAATTTTACCTGGGGCTCGTTATTCTAAACCAGGCGGTTCACTGAGACAGGCCATTTTTGAAGATTAATTTTTTTGTTTAGTCTTGAGCAAACCTGGATGTTGGGAAATCTTCGCGTGGCATCAGAAACACCAGTTGGTTTTTGTATTCGAACGCCCGGTCGTTTGATTCTGGACTCAAATTGTGCAAAAGGCCAATGGTTGTACATGCCATTCACGCAACGATCACGTAAATTATCGGCTTTACCGACTCCCGGTGCCCGTGACCACTATAGCCTAGGTCTAAGGTCTCTTATTTGTCTTTCTAGAGCTTCTGGATGAAGCACTGATTCATATAAGTTCAAGAGAATTCGCAAACAACTTTAACACCTAGTTCATAATGTCATTTCAGTTCAATTTAGTTTGGACAGCCAATAACCGTGCACCACGGTGCTCTGGTTGTGGTTGCTACCTCACGAAATTATCTCAAACAGAAAAAGAGGAGAATAAAGGTCGACTGCAGAACAGTAAGTTGAAGAACCATACAAAAAAGAGAGGTTTCAAATGTACGAACGCCATTGACTGCGACACTGTGGCACATAACCTATTGTTTCTAACTGTTGCCTCGGAGGATCTTGTGGACCCCAGCCCGGAAGTCAAACTGCACCTACATAACCCAGTCCCATGTTTAAAGCTTCCATAATTTTTACCCATGTCATTGACTGGCCACCTCGAACAGTCGTCCAGTCATTATCTACCTCAAAGGACAACGCACAACGAGGCAAGCATTTCATGTGCATGCGCAAAACATGTCCTAACCACCTTAACCCATTTTGATTCAGTTCCTATCTGAAAGAATGGACCCTAGGACCAAATACATGTACGCCTAACGTCTGAATGATTCACAAAGGCCGCCCGTCATATTCTACCAATATTACGAAGAGAACGGTCTTCAAATTCAAAGAGTCTTCGCATGTTTTGCTCTCAACAACCATGTTTCAGAGCAGTAAAGCAATACCGATTGCACTGTTGCCGTGTATGCTCGATCATTGGTCGAAAACCGGAAGTCACGCCGATGCCACAAAGGCCTCAAAATACTAAATGCCAATCAGGCCCTTTGTATGCGTGAAGATACTTGATATGCTATCCGACACCCACGTGAGATGCACCCACCCAAGTAACTGAATCTATCCGCCTCACTTAGTTATTTCCCTGCAATAGCAAGATTCAGCTCTGAGTCAATACAGTTCTGCAACACCATTTTACACTTCAAGGGTAAAAAACACAAATAGTACACGCATTAGGGTTCAGAAAATCGAGAAACTTTGTAACTTACCTATGTCCTCACATCGTCCGCATATTCCAAGTTAGGAATATTCTTGTCTGAGGATTGAGTTATTTCCATAACAATCTCAATGACAAAGTTAAAAAGAAAAGGTGAAAGAGGGGAACTCTGATTAACACTACTTTGTATGGTAAGATCCGGTGAAACATCGTAATAAATGCTAATTTCGCTTCGGTCATTCGCATACAGTGATTGGATGAGTGAAATGAATTTCTTTCGCACATCCTTCAACGAGAGGCATCGTCGAAGTACTGCACGATCTACTGGGTCGGACACTTCTAAAATCAAGGAAGACAGAAACCATGGAGTTATGGAATATGTGCTTATATTCTAAGATCTGTCGAAAGTGAAAATTCGGTCAATGCAACCACGACCAGGATGGAAACTGGATTGATTTTCACTTATACACCTTCCTCGAGTACCGGATAATCGGTGGAGGGCGATGCCCAATAGTAGTTTGGATGCGAAGCTTATTAAACTAATTCATCCGTGTTTTTCACGTGAGGATCCACCACCCTTCTTGAAAATTGGCACAATCACCGATTCACACCAATCCTTAGGAGTCTCTTCCTATTCCCAAATTGATCCCAGGAGTTTTTTAACCCGGACGTTAACATTTCTCCATTGTTTTTGATTAAGAACCTATCTCATGCATAACCTCGATTTCAGATGGCGGACAGGTATCTACACGCACTGGTTCATTTGCAAGCACAAGTGGAAAGCCCACTGTGGCTGTGGGCCAACTAAACTGCTCACCAAACTGTTCTGCCCAGGGGCCACCCGACGCTCCTCAGATTGAGTCAGTGTGCCGTTGGATTCTTTAATCACCTCGCTCACGCTCAGTCCCCGTGGACCAGTATTCCTAATCAGTCTGTAGAATTGCAACTATTTCCCATAGCCTCAGCCTTTTCCATTTCCTTCGACCTTCCTATCCACCAATGCTCCCGTCATTTGTCAAACTCCTAGTTAGCTGACGTTTCAAAGATCTACGTGGCACATTACACGTTGCATCCGAGGGGGCGGATTTGTTAGCATCTAACAGTGCAACTAAAGGCGAGAATATCCATTGTTTCTGAGATCTATGTGACGAGGAGTCCTGTGTGGCAGTTGCCGGTGAGTTCAAAGCATCTTTGATCTGCTCCTAGTATTTGCTCGGACCCTGGGAATTTTGTTGAGACGACAACGCATTAAGACTTCGGATTGGAATTGTAGTCAGTAGTTATCGTCTTTAATCAGCTATGCTGGACAAGTGGCTTTTGTGCTGGTGTGACTACGGACTGAACGCAAACAAAAGTAAACAAGTAAACATGGCTTGAGTCCATAGGTGTGGATCAGAATGACTGATAATTATCGTCTGATCTCCGACACCAGTGGGTAGTGGCAGCGTGACTGACCCAAATCCAAAGCTGGGAGTGTGAAGGGAAGCGCCAGGTGAGCCGATGTTTTTTTTCATCACAAAAATTACCGTTCGCCAGAAGCAGCCTGTCATCAAATCAAATTTGGTTGAGACGATCTCCGTTGTCGGTTCGATCAGCTGGGGTAGAAAATCAGCCAATGGTTTGCCGTTCCGTCTCCGCCAACTACCCAAGTTGGGCAGCAGTCACAACCTACCTTTAATGGACATTCAGGGTGCCATCTGGACAAGCCGCAGTAAAAGTACCCCTTGGCCTCAGGAGAGGTTTAGTCGGTGGCGCATACACAGATCGGACGAACAAACAGTGACTCTGTAATCGGCTGCTACTGACCTGCACAGAGAAGATCAAGCGAACTGCCTTCGAACAACTGTTAACGGGGATCGAGTCTAACATTTCACGTTCGGTTCGTGTGCTAAGAACGATCCCAGCACCAGCCTGACCACCAACGCACGAAGCCGGATCACCGAACACACGAAGAGCGGGCGAGAGAACGAGGTTGGATCTGGGTTATGAAGAGTGATCACGGTAATGGGATCCCTCTTACGCATTTTGGAGACACAGCATATATTTATTTTGAAAGTTTCGAGAGTTCTAGCTAGGGCTATTTGGGTGAGTGTGCATACATAGAGGACACTTAAGTGAAGTGAACAATTAGGTTTAAGTAATGCTTGCAAACTGTTCCTTCCCCTTCTCTTAATGCTGCCGTCAGATTAATCCGTTGAGCCGCAGTTCTTCATGCCAACTTGTCAGGTCCTTACTTCACAAGAACGGAAATTTGGAAGATTCTATGCACAGAGGATGCTGAGATATTCGGGCTATCGGTAATTTGCGGCTGCCCACATCGCAGAATTGATTTTTATTTTCTAAATCTAGACGCTACCCTGAACTCAAAAGCCGTAACCTTAGTGATGCCACCTTGGAACGAACCCACAGATAACTTGCGTAGAAGCTCATCCTACGTAGATATCATTCAACTTCCCGAACCATTGGACATGAATAATGGAAATCGATTTTCCGAGGCATACGAACAATAGAAACTGAACTTCTTCAATTTCGCGAAAATGATCAATTTATCCGCCGAATCCGATGAGTACCTGTTGGCAGTGGAGCGATACAGTATGGGTGATAATGCTAGGAGAATTTTACTTTCTCTCCTTTAATGATGAAGCCCAGAGATCCGAACCCTACGGCTATTGAAGAAGATGGAACAATTTTGCGAGGATCATTCAGGAGAACCGGCCAATCAGTCTCCATTTGGTCGCTTTGATGAATTTACTGATCTCGCCAGCAATTGAGCTAAGGGTATGATGATTCCGCAAGAGAACTTGGTGTCTTCACAAATGACAATCAGAAAAGTGATCAAGTGAATACAATTGTCGAAGCTGAGACGATCTTCAACAATCTGGTATATCAAGGAGACGATGAACTCGTGGGCACATTGCTCACTGATCAGTTAGAATCTGAGGTTTCTAGAAATACGTAGTTAAGAAAGCGGAAAGGATAAGCAAAAAGTCAGTGAAAAAAAGTGGGGAAACTTCGCATAAACCAGGTGAGAGAAGAACAGATTGGGTTCATGAAAAAAGATGGGAGGTAATGGTAACTGATATTGACTCGTCATAGCCACTACCTGGATCAGAAATCAACACAGCTGAGGGAACTTAGCACTGATTATGACAATAGATAAACTAAAAGAAAATGACGCATCAGAAATTCGATGAATGCCATGGGACCGAGTTAGCCGGTAGAACAACCGATGAGTGAGTGTTGGTCATGGTGGACCAATTTAATCTACTTGATTTTGACATCAAAATCCACTGCATACAATTGTTGAGAAGAAAAATTTTCCATTCGGAATTTACGTAGCAGACTATCTCAGTAGGCACTGTGCAATTCGAAAATCAACTCATTTCACTTTTCACAAAACGAGAGTAGAATAAATGAGAGAGTTTCTAATCTCCTTGTCCTTTTAAATTTCCAAATAGTTTTCGGGATAGCCTGTTTAGTGTTCTTGAGGTAGGTAATAGATGGGACACATTTCTTTGGCTAGTAAACCCGTTCAATCAATAGGATATGTACGTCAACGTAACGACGAAATATTTCACAGAACAACAATAGAAATTTGACAATTAAAATTGTCCTTATTGTTCCGGGATTGTTGCATAGCTCAATGATCAGTTTCACGACCAGGTTGAAACAGCCTCCTAAGATATCAAGAACTTCGGTGTTTTCAGTACACTGAATTTGGGTCTGAGATTATCCAATGGGCTTAGTAAAAGATTGCTAGTTACCACTTTTAGGAACACAATGGCTACGTGCGGGAATTTTAATCCGGTGTAGCCGGATACTTTAGAACTTATTTTCTGGGTCGAATCGTGTAAAATTAGCACTTAGTATCACGACATTCAAACTTGTCGTTTGTAAACAGTCGTATGGTTTCAAATGATTCTTCACACGATATCATCACTCAGTGAGGCACTGAAAACCGTGTATGTTGTTCTTTCCTCGTGACCAGTCATCAGCACAGCAAACTTGTGAAGCATTCGAAATCAAAGTGGCGACAAAATGTGCCAATGTGAAAACGAAAACTGAAAGACGAACAACTGATACTCATTCTTAATGAGTGTTAACGTGAACAAGACTAGTCATTCACTTCTGCGAATCTTTGCTTACATTTGCTTACATGAGGTTTTACTAGAATGTAGTCCTATGCTTATTATACAAATCAGCATGAGGTATGCAGTGTGCTGGGCATGAAAAGGCTCACCAAAGTGAAACGACTAGCGGCTTTGGCATTGCTACCCATTAAAACATTTATCAAGGGAACAGGATGTCTTCGTTATATGACTCAGTCTTTTCCATAGTATTTGCATATGCATTCCATTAATTTAACTGTATTTGTCGAAAACGGAATCAGTTCTATATGGCCTCGGATTAAAAAAACTATGTTCATAATAAATCCAAGAACAGCATCGGGATAAATACGAAAAAGAAAAACTTTATTCGATGAAAGTACTTCTTACCTGTGAGATATGTGAATACGTATCCAAACCTTCCCAATCACTACTAGACATGGCGGTGTCCCGAAGCATTTCTCCTGATTGGTCAACTTCGCCTATTAGTTGCATGACAGAAACCGTATCGCAGCAACTGGGAACCCTAGCAATGGCCGTCTGATCTACTTTTCTCGTTTTTGATCGCAGATTGGAAGTAGTGACAGAATAGTCTGATGAAGTAGTGTAACGGTTGTGGCATTATTAATAGTAATATCTTCAAAGACGTATTCTTTAATTTTCCGCTCTTCTCTTTTTTTGTATTTTAAGACCAACACATCATATTTCAGTAGCTGGTTCATAACCTCAGAAAGTTGCCCTGAAGAGAGGTGGCCAGCTTCTTATGGATTCATACTTACGGTCTTTTTTGACCAAACAGCACGACTCCATCCTCGGGACCATGGCCGTGGCAGTGCCTGATCTTAGTCAAAGTCTTCATGCCTATAGGACCCGGGTGTGCTATTAAGTGTTCATTTCAAAATTGTTGTTTTCTGTAGGAAATAATTAGTAAGTTGTTAACTATTGTACACAGTATAATTGGTAATGTTCTTCGAACGATGACTGAGCTTTGACACTGTGTTCCTTCGTTCGTAACTACTTCGGGCGCTACCTAGCTACCGTTCCATTCAAGGATAATTAAGAAATGTTTCTTTCTTTATGGGCCTAATTTTGAAAAGACTAATGACAGTTTTTTGGCATTATCTAACGTTTGTTCTTGAACATTTGTCGTTGTGCCCACGAGAGTGTGGAAAATAATATCGCAGTTCAGTTAGACAGCCTTAATGATTTCCTGGAAACCATTGGAGGCGACTGACTCGTGAGCACGTGGCTCGTGTGGTATCGTTGTTTTACACTTAGTGAGGGTTACCGCACACATACACAAGCTAGTGAATTTCACGCCCGCGTGAATCAGTGGACAAGGTATGGGGGAGAGAGCTTCAGGCCTGAAAATGTTTATGGCTTCCCTTGTGCTCGGTAAAATTTACAGCCATCGGCGAGCTTTTTTGTCTGTATGTTTGAAGATTTGTTGAACAGTTGGAGGTGTACAAATGAACCAAATGCAGTGGGATGTGAGAAAGCCAGGGAATTCATTAAAATATTTACTGGTCTGATATGAAAGACTGGAATCCAGCCTACTCATTCTGATTTCGGTGAGCATTGGCAGAACCGAACAATGAAACAGTACTCCAAATGACATTTAAGCAATCGACAAGATGCGCGATGTCGATATTGCTTTTTATCAGTTCTTTTTTACCCCTTACTTACTTATGATTTTATCAGTCAGATGTTTTTAATTTTTATTTACCAGCATAATTCGTGCCAGGTAGCGATGGAGATTGTTCAGACAGATTCATATCCATTTCCTTATTTTAAAAATCGGAAATCTTTTATCCCTTCGGTACTCACTTGTCAAATCTATAAAACAGTACTAGTCCATCCCTTGTTCATCTATCAAGAACTCCGAAGTCCATTCAGTGACATAACTTACTTGCCACTAAAAATATTAGGTATTTATAAAATATTTGGATGTACACTTTAACTTGTCGAATGCCATTTACGTTAACATTTTTTATCTGATGTCTTTTCCGGAATCGCCAACCCTACTTGTCATCTTCCAGTCTAATGTGTCCGACGGTGCTTGTAAGCCAGTGGCACCGGTCGATTTATATCGATCTCACATACGCTGCTCTGCATGGATACTCCTGATAGACTTTCTCTCAATCGCAACTCTTCTACTGTTTCACCGAGCTTATTACGAGTTGAACAATCGCAACCAGACTTAATCCTACAAGTGGTCAACACTGACAGGGTTGGAGACATTATATAAAAGCGAGTACTAACGTTTGCGCCTACTGTTCGCTCTAGCATGGAGGCTGACAAACAGTGAAATAGCAGAGTTTAAGGTTACAACCGCTGTACTGTATAACTTGAGCCCATATATATATATATATATATATATATATATATACCGCCAACTGTGATGAATTCAAAAATTCGCTTTGTTACTATTCTTAGGGCTCCGGTACTTGCAAAGTTTAAAAAAGCAT
>LUCM01006158.1:51295-97151 GCA_008360955.1 Fasciolopsis buskii
GAAAATTCTAAAACTACTTGGAATATGGGGTAGAAGCATTTTCACGCTGAAGATGCTGGAGGCCACATGGAAATGACCACAAAGTTACTGAAGGATATTGGCGGACCTATCGTTTATCATTGTTTATTGATGCTGGATTTCTAGCAATAAGCGGGCCAAATTTTGTGAATAAATGTCCTTGGTGAGCTTGTAATGCATTATGGTCGAGACTTGCATAGGGAAAATCGGCCTAGTTTCCACCGGATAATTGCAAAGCATAAGGTTTACTAATCGAAAAGGTTGGTCAGTTCTCGTTAAATAAAGGGGACACAAACTCAAGTATTTTTTTCTATACTTTTTTGCTTACTGAAGCGGAGACGGTTCGCAACAGGCCTGTTGCATCAGTTTTGGGAAGATCGATAGATGCATGCATGTACACGCAAATATTCATCGTAACATCAGCTTGAAAATAGGGAAAAGACTTACAAAATAGAGACAAGTGATGTAAAGGGTTTGACAAAAACGAGGGAAAACAGAATGAATTGTTATTGATGTTCACGAATTGTAATTCTGTTTTTGGTTTTTTCTTGCGAAACATGAGGCTAAATGCAGGAAATGTAACATTCTCGCTATTGTAGTCGGCTATTAGTCATGTCACCCGACGTTTCCACTCAACGGCAGCTCCCATCTTTTGGGTATTAACCGGGAAGACTCGGTGCACCAACCAAAGCAAAACCCGGAGCCAACTTCTTCACCCCTGCTGGTCGAATTGCGGCCTGACCACTGCACCGCTTTTTCCAGTTCCGAAACGGTACGGAAAAATGGATAGTGCCCAGGCACAAAAATGTATCAGAAGCGATGATCAGAGATTCTCCATCAAAGAGCAGCTATCAGGAACCGACATACGAAGACGCGCTCGATTTTTCCTACCGAATTCAAGTGATGGTTCGGAGACAATGGTAGTCAAAAACAGTAGGCTGTCCGACACCCTCAACTCGGATTGACCAGGTTTCGGCACCATGAAGTAGAATGCTGTGAACTATGACGTTGTGCACCTTTCCGTCGAGAGGAGATCGGATATCTTGGGGGCAGCCATAGGTCTTGTAGATTTGCTAAAGCTGCTATGTTTTCACTGATCGTGATGTGAACGCACTCCCAAAATCAATTAGAACATTAATGAAGCTCCCGGACTACCTAGATTATTGACTACTAGCTGTTAACCACGGAGAATGCATGAAAGCATAGTCCCTAACTAAATTGGCGGAAATAACCAACACTTGTTTGCCATCAGAATCATAGTAGAAAGGGAAAACATTTTGGGGTGTGTGTGTGTGTGTGAAAAAATGAACACAAGAAAAATCATATGGTGTTCATTGCACATGAAATAGCTCCCCTATTCTCAAGCTCCACAACATCATTTGTTTACGATAGTTACTAAAGATTAAAAGGAACTGCTAAATACACCGCGTTCCCGAACAGCTGACCTATTTTAGCATTCGTTTCTTTTTTTTCTATGAGCACGATTGCAGCTGGGTTCGCCTTTTGTAACAGTTGGCCGTCGTTTATCGTGTGGATAAAGTAGTCCTTTTCGGATGCGATGGTCGCAGGCTCCAATCCTCGCATTGTTGGTCAACTCACCCGTTTCGCAACCCTCTGTTGGTCGGGTCGCCCTTACTGAAGTATGTTGTACACTTTCGTCTCATTAGTGAAGGAAGTAAGAAGACAATGGGTGCCTGAACTCTACTGATTATGGCGTAAGCTACGAAGACGAACGTCCGTTGGGACGAAGATTTCTTGCTTTGCACAAACCTTTAGTTCTGAAAGGACAGAAACCTCTATTAGCTGGGTTATAATCAGACAGCCTTAACTCAGTCCTCTCTCGAGATGAAATTTTGGAGTTCTGGTCGTGACCACATGTCATGATTCCCTCAGATGTTGCCAGTACGTCAGCTACATGCTCTTCCTTTGAACTTAAACTGTACGAGTACGTACATTCGGTCCCGAATCCAGTTCGCATTGTTTCCCTCCGATTTCGTTCTCACTCCGAAGTTTCTATTTATTCGTTCGGCTTGTTCGATTATTCATGCTCAACTCCCACAACGTCATTGCTATGAAACAGTGACTATACAATGCGCAGTTATGAAACTAAGAATTGCTTAATATAAATGAGCGAAAGTGCAAACAAGTGATGAAGATATTAGAGAAAAGTAGAGTTGCTGTCGGTCTGTCTGCTGTTAGGAAATCTAAGGGTTTGCCTTTTCCGAGGAAACTTGGGTCGTTCGAAAACAAAACATTAGAAATCTTTTACTGCGTTATACTCAATCGATTAATTGCAAAAATTTCAAAACGGGCAAAATTTTACCAGTTGGAGTGACCCAACGATTCACCGAACATCCGAAAATTTGCTCCCCAACTGAGCGATTGCTGGAAAACGAGAATTCTTGATCATCTAATTGCTGGGACCACTTGTTGCGGACTTCGACTTAAGGTTCTATGATTTCCTGGTCTTATTCTGCAGCTTCTTCAAGAAGTTTTCTAGCGATTTCAAGGTAGGAGTAGCTTGTTTGAATCCGCATATCCCATTTTTGTAATCAAAGTCCCGGACTATCTTAGGGTGGTCATTAAGCAATACCCCAGGCACAGAAATAATTATTGTGGTGACACAAAAACTATTCTCTAAATGGATATATATATATCGCAGAGTTGTTTTGGACTTGCGATTTTGTGAGGCTTCCGTGAAGTAAACTGTTTCAGATGTGCCACGTAGGCTGGATATTTCTCAAAGCTTTCAATCGATTCATTTATCTTTCTGTCACGGTAACAGCTCATTCATCAACAGTCAAAATGCTGATAGAGTAAGAAAGGCGAAAAATTTTGATTACGAATAATAGCGCAAATCAGTGAACGCGTCAGTTTTGGATTTCTGACGACATTTTCAATATTCCGGCCAATGATATTATTCTTGATAGCCCGTCTTGGAATAAGTGCTTCGAAAACTGGGCGGAGCCATCAATGGTGGTCAAGTGGATTACGTCAAGTGGGTGGCGTTCGGAAGTGAAGTTTGCGAGTTCGAATCCTCCCGCCGCCGACGGGACTTCTCCGACTCCCTTCCAGGAAAATGATGTTCACTGCTTGTTGCGCAACATCATTTCTCTGTTTCTGATACTGCTCTTCAGTAAGCCGATCCTATCTCTAGATCGATGCTCTCCGTCTCCATTATCTCAGATGAGAACAAAGTCAACCGGTACACAGCTTTTGTCGTCTATCAAGTAAGATCGTCATATATTTGTAATTTGCCTTGCCTGCATTACTGCCCCTTTTCGACCGCCATTATTTCATCGGTTGTCCGGGTAGCGCCTTGATTGGTCCATCTTGTTCGCTTCATTTTACACAATTCCGTTCATGGCGTTTTTTCTAATTTGGACCGCCAATCTTGATTTCCCTGGTCAGCTTACGATATAGTCTTCCTTTTGCACATTTACGCTCTTGCCTACCCATCATGCCACTATGCCGGCTGTCCGCTGGTAGTCAATGGGATTACGCGGTCTCATTCTGGTCTGGCGTTTTGCACTTGCTCGCTGTCCGGCAAGATCGGGCCACATCATTGCCCGCTTCATTGATCGTGATTTATCTGGTACGGTCCAGCATCGCGCAACTACCGATAGCCAATGAAACAGCTCTGTCAAATTCAGACACACTACTGTTTCATTACGGTATTACCGGTATTACGGGCATCCACAAACTTATTTGAAATTTTTCTGTATGTAATGATAAGCCCTAACTGTTGCACATATGTCGATAGTTAAGTATTAAATTAGAACTTCAGAAAAAAGGACTTGAGAAGGGAATATGAAATGAGGTAAACGAATCATTAATAGTGAATGGAGTTTTCAGCACAAGATTCGGTTTCCTCGATGGACTCCATGATTATGTTAACGTGATCTAAAATATGATGCAGGAAGAAAGTAATGGTATTGTCTAGTGTAAAACCAATGTATCAAATAAAGTTGGAACCCAAAACAAGTAGCCCACCTTACAGAGGTTTCGTGCTGTGCCGTCTTCGCTTTGCTCGGGAACTGACCCATTGCATCAGAGCATCTCCTTGATTGGGTATCTTTACCCCGGTCCCGACATCCAGCACACTATTTCTACTCTGAGAATGTGCGGTCATGCATGCCTCCAATGTCTGTCTCGGTCAGCTAAAGTGGACGGCGATGGCTTCATCCAGCCTTGCGGATCCCGTACATTACAGAAAGTCTCCTACAGAATGATGTCGAACACAAACAAGCCGTTTTACTGTCTGGTCAGTTTTAATGGAAGTTCCATAGGAAGGGCATCAAAATACGGAGAAAATGCGTTCCCTACATCCAAAAGTGCACCGTCAGCTGTTTCGCGGTAATAATCCTTGTGCTTTCTTTCGACTTTCATTTGAAATTGAATCCTTTCTCTCTCCACCGTTTCCTTTACCTGTTCCGCATAATTCACTCTCAGCTGAGACACCCGGCTTGCATGTAGCGTTCTTAGGTTGCACGGAATTCTTGATTCCATGCCGGTTCAAAGAATATGCCTCGGCCAACCGTGGGCTGCTAAGTGGGTAAGCTGACCGGCGGTGGGAGGATTGAAACCCGCAAACCTCATGTTCAAATGCCGCAGCCTTATCCGTTTGACCACCTCGTGCTAATAGGCGATCGTTCTTGTCTTGTCAATATTTAAGATCCTTTACAATCCCCCATAAGAGGCTGTTTTAGAAAATGCCACCACGGTCTGAGTGCGTTTGCCTCGCGAATATACATTGGCAAATCTATTATTCAAAAAAACTTTTCCCACTGTGGCTGAGTTGATGGCCAGGAGTGCGGACGCTTTTCCCGAATTTCGAAACACAACCAGATGTAACGACAACATACCGATTCCCTCGCTGGGGCTGTGGAAGCGAAACCATCATATAAAAACACCAACATCGTTCAGGTACCCCGGTTGTGTCGGGCCAAACCAGACCTTTGGGGTTGGGGTCTTTCCATGGTGCACATGATTGACATCGACGACAAAAATGGCCACCTGCCATTGCTGACTTAGTTGGGTAATTCTGTGCACGTCCCGTACAAGGCATCGGGAGGTCACGGTTTGGCTGATCCACAGCTGCATGTATCCGAGAGTTCGGAAAAATCAACCGTCGTAAGGTAACTCGGCGCAAGCGAATGTGTTGCATGTAACCTCAAAACAACCATAAACGCCTTGATTTTAGAGGCTGGAACTCGCCGAGTCTCTTGACCTCCTTATTTCACGCAGTGGCAGAGCAACACCAAATCTGGATATTTAGTTTGCATGCGCCTGCACTTTTGTAGACCCATGTCCAATCGAATTTTTGTTAGATGATAGGCGGTCTCCATTAGATCTCTTAGATTTCCGGAACAATAAATCTCGGAAAAGTGGTGGTCTGCTTGGCTGAACTGAAACGCACAACGAAATAAAAACCGACGTAATTGTGAACGATATAATTTTAATAACAGCGTTGTTGGTAGATGTAATGCGCCAACCTTTCGACTACCGTGGGTAGTCTTTCTCAAGGATAGTTTTTCAATCAAATTCGACTGTAAAAGTTCAAATGAAACTTCTTCAAATTCAAAGAAACATTTGGTAACTTTAAATGATGCAACTAGTCGAATCACAACTCGAATGACTCTGCTTCATGAAAAGACGATAAAACTTTTGAGGCAAATCGCCAATTTCCGCTAGTCACTCTGATCGTTGGCTTTCACTGAAGTCATTCAAGACTCACCTGAAACTGTAATAGCGATGTTTGAATCTGAAAATGTAAGTCTAATATTCTTAACCATTTTGAAAACTAGTGTTATTCGTAGCTCAATTTGACGGTTTTCATAAAAACAATTAACCGCTGAGCTAGACTTTTAAATCACAAACGCTTCATCAGCAGCCAAGATGACGCCGCTGGTGTGCAGAATTGGCTGACTAGTCTTCTTTGTTCAGAGACTGACCTGTTGACCAAGAATAATACACTTTATGTCTGGATAAATTTCAAATTCTAGCCCAAATAATCACAAAACACTAAAGAGTTTATTGTGAAGTATGGCTATGTGCGCATAAGAATCAACTGATTATTTAACCGGATTTTGTGCACACCCGAATACGCAGCAGACAGCCCAACTAACCAAATAGTCTAGATCACAAGCTAAAAGATTGAAACCCAGACAACTTGGAGTCGCGAATCACAATTTCTTACAAATATGCCTACAAAATATTATCGGGAAACGTCTACAAAATCGAAAAGGAAGCGTAGCGACACCAAACATAACAGGCCGAATATTTTGCATCATAAATCAGACTGAAAAAGACAGCCAGGCCAGTTTGATCTAAGAAGTCAAGGGAAACCTAAACACCCAATAAATGCGGAAGAATACAGTCAAATATACATTGGCATTGGTAATGTTCTACCAGAAAAATCGCAGCATTATGGCACCAAGCGTGTACCCTGCATCGAGCAATACTTAAGATGAAGTCAGCCAATCACTTGCGCCTACGCGCTTCGGTCAAGTCACGTGATTTGGTAGATTGTCTTTCAAGAATTCGACGAAGCTTACCATTCGAATATCTAGACAGGATGTGAAAGTGAACTCATAAACCGAAAGCTCCGTGTACAACGTCACCTCGACTGGTTATTAAGCGTTTGCGATCCAGACACCAGTCATCAATACCGTCGGGAAGCGGTCAATATTTTCTTCCCAATGCAGCTATTAGAGCGCTTCCAATTAATCTGTTGCCATTGGTTTCTCTCAATTCGATTTCCACGGCAAATGTGTGACGGCGGTTCTTGATAGTGTTGGTAAGAGAAAAATAAAATGGATTTTTAGTTTTATTTTATGTACTCGTTTGTTTTTTCACTTCACAAGACTATTTATCCCAAAAATAACACGTGGAATTTATGAATTATCCACAGACTTTTGTGGCATTGAGGCACAGAAGCTGTGGTAACATTACCATTGAAATTATGGTTTGAAGTCGCGCATACCACCTTTTTTCAGTCGGCGGTAAACTTTAAGACAGCAGACGTATTCTAAGTGAATAGAGTTCTCTGACAATTTGTTCACCTCTTTCAGAACAACTTATTGGGTGTCTTGAATAGATATCATTCGTGACAGTTGGACAAAATGGTAAATCTTATTAATCCACTCAGCTGTGTTCGTCTTTGCATGTCGAACCGATGTGCCTTTAGACAGTTAAGGCCTGGATATTCCCAACCATATCTAAACTGCCCAAGGTATTACGGGTGATGATGTAAGCCTCAGCTTCTCACAGTCACAGGTGAGAGTTGATTAAATCTTGGTGACCACAGATTTGGAAGTTTACCCAAGTGGTAAGACTCAGAGTTGAAATACCTGTCATAGACCTCCCGAACACTTAGTCGGGTAAAGATACGAAATAACGAATCGTATATTTCATTTCCTACCGTCTAAACATACAAAGCCTATAGGGTCAGTTCGTAGTTTGTAAATCATTTGTTAAACTTGCTGTTGAGCCCGGTACAACACGTTCATCCCCCCAATTGAATTGGAGTACCATAAACGACGGTCCATGGGATCAATAACCACTGCTACTTCAATGCTACATGATGTTGTGCTGAAGTCTACTAAAGTGTTCCGAGTTATCTCGAATGGTCCAGGGGCTATGACGTTCCATTCACATTTGTTCCTCTTGGGCTGACGTCCCAGTTCCGGAGGGATTCCTGTAATCCGGAGTTGATAAAGATTGCTAACAAGAGTGAACTACCAATACAGAGCTTCTTCTGCAACTTTGAGCGAGGTGTTGCATAAAAATACGACACAGCTATCAATTTCAGAATCAACCTGAATTTCTTGTCATGAGACACGAAAATTTCCTACAGTGATCGCTTTCTAAATAGGTTTGCTTACACAAGCGCATACTTGGATAAGCATGTACAGGTTCTCACGAACACATAGTCGTGAACTGTCGAATGGTATTTAAGTGTGCGGCAGTGAAATATCCAGTCTAAAATCCCAGAAATTTTTTCTCAAGATGTATCTCTTTTTGCTTGCACTGAGACTTATTTATGCTAGCTCAAGAACCACTTGGTAGGTGAATAACGTTCGCACAAAGTATTCGCAACTTTTGTCTCAACCATTCTATTAAGCTTTAAACCCTTTGAATGTCGTTCGCCATACTGAGCAATTCCGGTGGGGCAGTTTTAGCAGAACAGAGGGGAACTTTCTAGGCAATCAGAAGGATAATGTACCCCGGTTGGCTGGAGCAATTTGTTCACCAGCATCTGAATGGTAGATCTGTATTACAAATGAAACGATAAGGCACAAAACATTCAGCTGTGCGCATATTCATTGTCGTTGTCCTTATTGTTATTTTTGTTGTCCCATTATCGCCGTTAGGTTGGCGGGAATGTCGTTGCGGCATATAATTTTCCGTGCAACGGATTATTCGTATTGTGTGTTGATTTGAAACTATTAATGACTGCTCCGAAGACTGCTCTCTGGTCAGTCAATCCTATCTCTAGATCCGCATCGTCCGTCCACACTAATTGAAGCGGGGAAAACCAACTCGAACCCGAACCAGATCTTGTTTCACTAAATGAAAACATCTCATATTTATTGTTTATTTTGCTTGCATACTTGCGTCTGTATGTTTGCCCTTATTTCATCGGCTGTCCGGGGCGTGCCCTGGCTGGTCCATCTCGTTTGATGTTTTTCACCTGATTAAGTTCCCATCGTTCTTTTGTTAAATCCGGACAGCTCATCCTGATTGGTTAGCTCAGCTCACGATATGAAACTTTCAGTTTGTAAAACCACACTAATCTTCCTATCACGACACCGTCAGCTGGAAACTAGTAGCCAGTAAGATAAGGTGGTCTCGGTCTGTTCTTCCTGTCTGTTATTGCTCACTGTCTGGCACGGCCGGATTGCATCCACGTCTGTGTATTGCGATCGTGATATATTTAGCGCGGTCCATTAACGAGCACTTGCCGATGACCAGTGATACAGATCTACCAGACTTAGACACAAACGTTGATTAAGCTGTTACACCCTTCCGCATATCATAATTGGTCTAGGCAAATCTTGCCGTCCAAGTCAAATCAGTTACATTGAATCCCGTACTAGCTGTATGAACCGACCAGTGATAGCATTAGCTTGTCCAACTGCAGATTTTTGTGTTAAAAAAGTAGTAATATCAGTGCACGAATAGAGAACAACAGTAGATTACTTCAACCCAAATGATTAGTAAACTGCAATTTCATAGACACAGAGTCGTGAAAAGGTGTGGCCGGATGGGGAGGGGGTGCAGTGGATACCTGCACATCGGACTGCATGCACAAAAGTATATCGATTTTCGTCATCGGACATGAAGGTCAAAACATTTGACGACCGTTCTGTGCATGGGATTTATAGGGACCGCCATTGGTTACATCAGTGCATTCATCTTAATAATCTCATAGATTAAAATACTTGTACGTACAGAAGCACTGAAACAGACAAGCATGTGCATGCATATAAACATGCATGCATTCATAGAATATATATATATATATAAACAACATACATGCATGCATGCATACCCATACTCATAAATAAATAAGTACCTACCTATGCACATTCACACATAAACCCGGAAACAAACCGAGAGACGGTCGATTTGAATCACTGGTCTTCAAAAAATGCAAAATTCTCGCTTGACTGGCACGATTTCATGATTCAGCTAAACTCTTCTACACGGATCACGTGGTACAGATCCGGTACGCAACCGTTTCTCAATAAAAGGTTGTAAAATCATATCAATCAGTTTCGCTTATTGCACTGAACTGGCTGTGTGAGAACTACCACTTGGCACAAACAAAACGTTTCCCTTAATCAACATTTTACAATTCTCAGTTCTGAAGTTAACCACCATGTGATTATTACTACTTACAAATAAGCAATACTTTTGTGTTGAGCATGTGACCAACGAAAAACGACCCACCTGAGTGACTTCCATCATCGTGCTGAAGAAATAATGTAATGAAAGCAATCGTTATCAGAACTGCAAAATTGCTCCTATTTTCGGTAGCAAATTGTCAAATATAGCCTGGACTGGTTCGATAAAAACGACAGACTATTGTTCTCGTTAAAAAAAGAATTATTGCCAAGGGCGTGATGCTAGGCAAAGGTACGTCGGATACTTTTACCTATTACTTATTAGCTAGCTACGATATACAAACATACCTTATGCATTCAGCAGTCTGTAATCAACAATATCAAATTGGATCAATGCATAACATTCGGTATTTTGATTGTTCTTCACTGGATTTCGCTTGTTCCCGTTGTGCTCAATTCCCTGAAATTGTGTTTCATTTATCTATCAGGGCAGTTTTCAGCTACCCACGTTTTGAAAAGACTTTCGAAGGTCGACTTTTCTCATTACAGTTTAGAATATCAGAACACGGCTGTCGGCTGAGTTTAGTTTTATCAACGTTTCGATATTCTTTTTCCAAACAGTTTTAACAACCCAATGATTATGGGTTGTTAACCTACAGATTTTTCCGTATTGTGTCTGTCTGTTTGTCTGTGCGCTCATGTTCGTGCCTGTTTTGTTTTTTCCTGCTCGTCCCAGTGCTGTGCCCAGTGGAGATGAGACGCTATGGGAGGTCGTGTGAGAACTCTGATCTTCACAGTGTGCACAGTCCTAGAGCCTTACAATTAGTCACTGGACTGTGGTGTTGTCATGACATGTAGAATGATGTGCAACGGTCTGAACCGTGTGCTTCACTGATTACACGAATTTAACCTTAGATACGCACTGATTTAGCACTAGGCTAGACTGGTAGTTGTTGAGGGCCGTGTATGAATCGGAATGAGGAGAAAGCAGATTAATACGTCCAAATAACTTTAGTGTGTTGCTGAACTCGTCGCGCATTCTTCCAAACTGCCTCTCGAAAGTATTTCAACACGTGAGCACCCTGGTTTAAGCTTTATGGAACAGCGGCCCTTAATTTGGTTTTCTATTTCTAGCGCGTACTGAGGCTGGATAATCTCACAGAGCTTGTTTAAAACGCAGCCGAAGTTGATCAGTTCACTTTAACTGGACCCTCAATGTGATCGCCCTTCTTTTTTCTTTTTTCTTTATCTTTTTTTCCTTCCTTAGTTCGGTTGTACTTTCTTCCATTCGTTTATGCACTAATTGTTCCATGGATTCGTTCATTTGTCCGCCCATTCATTTTTACACACACCTATGCAGTTATTTACCCCTCTCGTTCTTTATTCATTAAGTGGTTTTTTAAACATACCGATTCTCTCCTTCTTTCTTATTGCTCACTATCAGCCCGGAGTCCCCGGCTAAGTGCTTGGTGTTCGGTACTACTTTTACTTATTTATTAGAGTTATTTACTTGCTGACTTTTCATATCTTGTGAGCTAACCAGAAAGATGTTTGACTGCCTAAACTGTTCAACTAGTTATTCCATAGGGCAGCAGGCTTAAGTACTACTGAATACATTCAGGTAGCCGAAGCTTTGCGCCAAACGCATGAAACATAACTCAGACTCACGTGTTCGCCTTCGAATGGGCACACAAATCCTTTGAACTCGGTCAGAATTGCGATTGTTCCGGTCATCAAAGGCTATCAAGTTAAAAACTTAAATTCACCTCTAACCCAACGTGTTTACATCACTTGATGTAAACATGACCACGGCTATTTGTGGTGCCTATCACTAATGTAAATTACAATTTCATGGCCTAATGTTATCCTTTATCACAACGAATATGATACCAAAAATATGGTACAAACCGATTGTAAACAGACGCACTGACAGTCAGCATGGTGAAACTACTCGACAGTGTTTTATTCTTTAGGTTACAGAAAGTGTATTCTTTGTGACAACGAATTGGAAACTCTAACTCAGAGAACAATCTCTGAAAAAATCGACAACCACACTCTTATGGTCATTAAACAAAACTGGGACTATTTTGAATTTGTGATACTACTTTTGTTCTCCTGAGCAAACGGCGAACAACGTGAAATTTCATGCAACAATCAATTGGTTCTTGATCTTTGCTTGATAATTGACTCCAAATGGACGAGAGTTTGATTGACACCAAACTGTGACAGCAATTCCAGGCTTGGATGATAGCTACGCTGCATGCTCTAAGCTATTCAAATGCGAGAATAACAAATCAAATGTAGTAGAAAGACCGGGTCTACTGGAAATTACACTATGCTCTATTTACACCTCACTCGTGTGCGTACGTCAGTCACACTAAGACGTTATTGGCCGAATACCCTGAACAGTTGGCAGTCGCTGAACCCTTTACTCTTCAGTCCTGGGTCATCACGATTCTGATGGAGTTTGATATTCACAAGCATCTATGAAGCTCGAGATTTCTGTGTCACATAACTTGCCCTCAGGTCCTTCAGACAAGCCTCAAAAAGATTTGCCGTGATGGAGTTTTCTGGCTTACCAAATATTCTCATAACTTTGTGATCATCAGGGGATAGTAGCCAATCTAAATTTACTTTCATGTAAATTTAGCACAGTACTTGCAGATTGCAAAGCACTTCAAAATAATATCCCGAATTCCCTCGCATCTGCAAAGTACAACGAAGTATAATAAATGTTAGGAATTTGTTTGTCGTTCCTTCTTATGGCATCTGAGTATAAAAGGGAGTAAGTCCAGTTGAACATGAATGGCCTTGGTAATTTCGTCTGAACTTAAAAATGAAAGCCCAATGCAATGGGAAAATTCCACAAAGTTGTTTGGAAAGATATTAAGACTTATCTCAAGTAATATTCATGAATGCTGCTCAGGTAGCTCGGGAGATTCTATCTTAACTGTAACAAACTGCAAAAATTTCTAACCATTTAGAATCCCAATTCGCATCCAAGTTGACCTTGAGATCTGGGTCATTCGAAGACACTATGTCAGTCAATTGCAATGTTTTCGTTGCATATTTATGATGAGCTCGGTAGTTCAACAAAATAATGGTGGATTGGTTAGGTATGCTTGTTGCAGCTGAACTTTCGTATTTTCTCGACTGGTGTTTTTCAGACGAAACTTGAATGCCATCTGCAAAATCAAAAAAGAAAAATATTTAACAAGCTAACACAAAAGAAAGGATCATTTAGTATCAGAAATGAAGATTGGTTTATTTTTGTCACAGTTAATAACCTATAAAATAAATTTTTTCTTTTTGTCCTGCGACAGAATATTGTTAATATTTTATACACCGTTTTTCACTAGGCCTGAAAACACTAAAATACATCAATTAGCTATGTATTTGAATGAGGAATTACTTTTGAAACAAGGCTTGTCACGTACTATTTTTATGCAGTGACTGAAAACTATACTCTGATCGATTCGGTGATAAATAAGTTGGGTTGATGGGTGTACAAAAGGCAGTAATTGATAAAATGCTTAAAAAATATGATGTTTCCAGGAAGGAATCCAGAAAGAATTACCCAACGTTTTAGACGACGAAAATAAAATGCGGCGAGCATTTCCACACGGTCAAGTGTACACCACAATAAATTGAAGTATATTCTTTTTCATGACGATAATAAACGTTTGAGAAAAGCTAAGTCTAGTGTTTTGCCAGAATGTGTTGACAACCTTATCTGGATTAAAGTATTTTTCCTCCAACTTATTCTAATTCATTTAAAACATACCGCACCTAAATCTCCGTGTTACTCAAGACATGTTCGATGTTGTGCTTTAAGAAACCAGTGGGAAGCCTACGCACTCGATTCCAACATCGATGTTCCAACAAGCCTGGAGGCTTGAACTAAGTAGCAATTCCATATTCGTCTATAGGACACCACACCCAAATGACTCTACAAAATACTCCATAACAGTGGCAGACCCGGGATATATATATATATATATATATATATATATATATATATATATATATATATATATATATACAGTACTCCTACCAACACACGGAGCAATTTTTTCATGAGCAGAAATCACTTTGTTTTCTTAGTGTGCTATTTCTGCGTCATGGTTGAGATCTACAGACGTGATTTGCGTTGGCCACGTGGGAATCTCACATCTGAAACTAATCTGATAAATGAAAGTAAAGTTTAAATGTTCACACTCAAAAACGTAGTCAAGAAGTTGCCACTGCTCTGCGGTTAAACTCTGCTTGCTTCAATGCTGATTATGACTTAATCGTTTGGTCAACTTGTCTTAAAATGTGAACTTGTAAATCTGTCAACAATCTTCGTTGAACACACGACGAGTAACACCAATGTATTTCCGCACCAGAGATTAATCGAAGTGCCATTTTGAGTACGGATTCGCTCCGGAACGTGTCATAGTGCACGAAAAGTATCTGGTTCGGATTGAATTCCTTTTCTGTTTTTTGTGAACGGTTTTTTGTATTGTTGATATGAAGGTTGCTGAGGTTTCTAAGGGTATAAAATAACACAAAGGGTTTTGGGTATGCGATTAGGAGGACTATGATTTCCCATTCGGTGCCTTTAAAAAGCTCAACCCTATTGTTAGCCAATTATGGCCAAAGGATAGAAACGTCCAACAACCACCACAGATAAATATTCACTCAGAACACGCGCACACGTACACTGTTCGTTGAAATTAGAAAATGAATCGCGTTTGATTTCCAATAGAGTAAACTACATTGCATTTCCACGAGTCTCTCCAGCTGCGGAAGCCAATTTAGTGCTTTCCCAAACCTGATCCATATTTCAAATACGAACTATTTATGTCATTCAGTCGTACTTGTTGTTCACGTGATTCTGTCAATGGCACTTTCATTATGACCATAGAACGAGCAACAGATTCTTTGTGTTCGTATTGATCTGCCATGCCTGGTGATTTGCACAATCACGAGTACACGGTGCAAACATAATATACCAATCGTATGCAGATTGTGCGGTAGCTCGTGTATAGAAGCACTGATTCAACCGTGGACTGGATATTTGGGTGACTATCAAATACCTGGAAATAGTAACATTTTTATCTGCTCACTAGGTGTAAATAACTTGGAATGTATTACTATTGACAGTTGCGTAATTCGGTGTGCAATTGCGAATTACACAACAAGGGACGCACGAAAATAATTGCCGAGATGGAGTGAATCGAAACATTTCCAAAAACGCAATCATGTTTAGCAGACCGAAACTTCATTTATCACGTTCTATGGAACGGTTTACTCTGGTAAGTTTGTACTATTGAAGTGTGAACTCATGTCGAACAATTACTTATTGGCAAATTTCTGCACTTTGTGCAAACCGGCGTTGTTCATTCAATCCATTGTTTGGGCATTTGAGTTCGACCGGTGATGTGGAAAACAGAAAACAGGGTAGAGTGAATGGTGTTGGGTTTTATCGATTTCATTACTGCGATCGATTTAATCAAGCAAATGTTTGTAGGTGCAGGAATATCAAACACGATGAATGATAAAGGCTGGGTAAATCCTAATCAGTTCGCATGAGGACGAACCTATCCATGCGATTGCAAGTTGCCTGTGTGAAGCAGTAAAATGCGCGATTAACTCAAAAGCATATTTCCGCGTAACCAACACAGTTTCACCTACTGAATAATTTGCCTTCCAGATGAGATTTGTTTAAATTGCATTTTAATTTTTTCCGAAAATTTCAGTGGCAAGAAGTAGAAAGTCATTATTATTAAGAGGTAAGCTTAAGTCATCTCGTAAATCATGAGTAGAAATCTGGTTAACGGGATTTAGGAGAAAATGCATAATTAGAACCGTCTACCATGGAAGTTTCGTGGTTGCAAAAATCAGGTCATCAATCAGTATCTGTCACGGTAGAACTAGCGGTGCGTAGTCACCAGCAGGAAAACGTGGCATGTTAAACTAAAATGTAAACGTGTAATACTCAGGCTATGGCATCATCATTATTGTTATTATTATTATTACTATTGTTGCTATTATTATTACCTTAGGAATCCTCACTATCTTTATCCGAATCGCCATCCGCATCATCTTAGAGTGGCAAATAACAGAGGGGTTCTCACCGACCGCTGCTTTTCTCACCGTGTTATGCATTGCAAAGATCAAATGAATGGCTAGCAATGGCCGAGCGGATAAGGCCATGGCGTTCGGATGCGAAGGTCGTGGCAGCGAATCCTCCTACCGCTGGTCGACTTCCCTAAAAGGAGCCCTCTGCTGGCTGCGGTCCACTCCCTGAAAAATTGTTATTTCGCTAATAAGGGAAGTAAAACACAAATGACAATGTACAAGGTAGCCAAGGCTTTGACCTACATGAGCGAGAGGAGAAACGTGCTGCGCTGTTGCCTATGCACGGAATACACAGCCAAAGTCCATTGGAACACCTTTTCTTATTTTTCACTGTTTTTCTTGGACACAGAGTGATAACCTGTCTGTGTGCATCACCGCATAACCTTCATTAATTTGTGACTTTCCGTTCCGGTTAGAAGAGGTTAAAGTCAAGATCGAATGGCATTCGGAATTGCGTTTCTGTTCTTTATTCTTATAGGGTCGTATACTGTTTTAAACATCACACCTCCACATTTAACACCGTAATGCTTACCAAATAATCACCGGCGTTTATACATGACCCCAGAGGATGTAATTTATCACCGAACTCCCTGGCAAATGGATGAAGAATGGCACCATACACTGCAGAATAAAAAGGCTTCGTCTGGGATTCACTTTCAAATTAAATCGTACGAAAAATGTCATTCCATCGATCACCGCATCGTTTGCGCACCTAGCGAACAGATCGGTTTGTTTGGGTTTTCCACATGATGGTGGGCAGCAACTGAATTATACTTTTTTACTCGGTATACAACATAGTTGTTTGAACATAACGCTGACCATGGTGGACTTCAGCTACAAAATATTTCCAAACGATTTAGGTGGGATTCATTAGACATCTGTTTGTTCTGTCCCAGACAGTCCCGTTAGCAGGGTACTTTGATATATCGTAACAGTAATCAGTTGATAGACTAAACTCTACCTCAAGGTCAACACTTAGGCTGTGGATCAATAAGAGAATGTACATAGGTGTACTGACGATACCCTGGCCGCTATCTGCATTTGAACACGGATGTGATCGAAGCATTGTGTGATTCCTTTAGGAATATCGTAGCCGTGAGTCTGTTTAGTGGCACTCGCTCTTTGGATGAGATGATCACTTTATACTGCTATTTTGCTTTCGCAGTGGTCAAGGCTAAAAGAAATAATGCGAAGTGTGAAGAAGGTTAATGGTTTCTATCTCCGTGTTTGAGGTCGAAGAGATAGATGCTGTCAGATGCTCTGTGTCTTAGGGTCGCATTCAGTGTCTCGGACGTGGCAAGGGCCCCATTCATACAAACATGCTAAATGGTTTGCGACGAAACGTCGTAGCTTTGCACATTCACTTACTCCACTTGTGAACCAATTTCGGGTTAGCGGTATCCAGCTGTAAACATGTACATACTGTTTCCGGTAGTGCAGTGTGCAGCTGACGTTATCGAAGACACCAGGAAATAGGCCCTTCTCTCTTTGTATTGTATTGTAGAGACCTTTACATGCAAAAAATAATGTCGCATTTCAGTCAAAAAAGTGAGGGTAAAAAAATAAAATAAGAAAAATTCAAACTCACCAACTTGTAAAAATGTTTTTTTTTTAAATTCATGGAGGAATAACCATGGTACATTATGATAGGTTGCTCATGAAATCGGCTGAAACACGGTCGCAGTTTGTCAAAGTGCGTGCTAAATATGGGACAGTGGAGTTCCTGTTGATATTGATTCTGGAGGATATGGAACGAAAAGCGGACCAAGTTGAAATATGAGAGCTGCACTTTGAAAGATCGTTGTGCAGAGGATGCGTGGGATCTGAATGAATTCTGTGAGCAAATTTGTCACATGCCAATAAGTGCTGATAACATAGATTGAGGGGCAGATCAGTTAGTGGTATGAAAGACACACGGCTAGTAATTGATAGCCCCCGAGCGAAGAATTTTGAAGTCCTTTCTAGGTAAACCTGGAAAAACAACAGGTGCACTGTGCCTGTCCAGGATCAAGAGTATTCCGGACCAGCAGGGAAGAAAGAGTTCTAATTGTCAATCAGTTTACTTCCATTCTCGGTATGATGACTCCCCTATTAAAATGGTCCCTAATACGAAAACATCGTCACTGATCGGTTTCCTATTTTCAGCTCGCGGCTTTGTCCATGAAGTCAGACAGACAAATTGAGGTGAGAACAATTCTAGTGATTTTTTCAAAACATGTTCAATCGGGTCTCACTTGTCCCACCAGAATCTCCTTTTTAAATCAGTGGGATGGTGCGTGGACAATGAGCCCAGGTAGGTTGAGGAGGCTTTTCGTCGGTTAGTCAATAGCGACCCTTAGAAAGAATACAAATGGTTCTACGTTTGCGCTTTCTATTGTGAGTAGTATAACAAACTAGAGGAGAACAAAATCTGACCATTTCTCTTATAGCTTTAATTAGATTAAAAGTAAGGGGTGATTTATGCAGATAATGCACTCGGACCCAACAGATTGGAGGTAATAAGTTCATATGCGTTATGTGCTACTAAGGCTGTGACCTTGGCGTCAGTCCAGCCATTGTTCCTATCATGGTGGTTTTAAAAACCTGCTGGAAACTTCAACATACGATAAAGAGAAATCACGGCAGAGCGTGGGAAAGGAATGAAGGTCCATTACCGTGATAAGCCAGAGGTAAGATTCTCAGATCACCGGATATTTCGGTGTTAGTTGGGAATACTCTGTCTCCTAGCTGATTCCCACATAAGTTTCTATAAAAGTAAGAATATCCAAGGGCAACACAGAGCGGACCTACACAAGCGGAAAAACATAAAAAAACGCTGCAGTAGCCAATACACCAAACATAGTCTAACTGGACAAGCGCACTCTTTCGGCCATTCTGATTCGATAGAAAATAACAACATGATCGCCACTGTTCACGGTTTTCTGCCATATTCTTCAGCGTCCCCAGCCAGCCAGCCAGCCAGCCAGCCATCTAGTTGACGAGTCTTTCGGGCCCCAACTCCAACCACGAAGACGTGAGACGCCTACTTTACCCCACTTCACTGGGCATTTCCTCATTCCATGTTTCCAAGTCATCTGCTAACCTCCACATGGTTTCCTCCACTCCGTGGGAGGAACGCAAAATGAGGCACGGTATGATAGGCCAATGTTCACCATACGCAACACGTGACCCGACCGGCGTAGTTCACCGCGTTAAACTGCTGCTTCACAAAGTACTGGTGATTAATACAGGTTGCATTATCATCATCCGGGAGGATGAATCGTTTTTTGCTTTGGATCTAGTTTCGACTACGACAAACTTTAAGCTTTCAGTCATATCCATATTTGAAGTGACTGATAAAACCGTTTTGGCATCAGCTATTTTGATATAAACTTGCTGTACCGTCCATCTATGTTACTAATTACACATCCGATTGTGAAGCTGATGGGCTGCAAAACACTCTACTGCGGGACCTATTCAAGCTGCGTAGTACATTTTTGAAGCATGCAATTTAGGCGGTAGTGTACAACAACGCATTGTCCGTGGACATATTCCGCTGGCGTTCAGTCAGAAGTGCTCCCACAGAACTGGTGTATGCGTAATTCCATGTACACGTCAGTAGGTCGGTTATACACGCAGTGAGATCGCTGAGGCAATATGAACTACTATAATAAACAACACCCCTACCTAATTGGTCATACGGGGATTGACTTAAAATGCGTGAACTTGGTTCCCCAATGGCCGGCCTGAATACGCTAGTAACAAATGTCGATGGTATTGAAAATTCATCTGGGTCCTAGTTCAGAATGATAGCTTACATGACGTATGACTCTGAGCTTGGCGTTTCTGATCACAAGCCTTTCATTACCAGTAGAGGCGATATCGTCAACGTGTAAGTGCAGTTGACTGTAGTGCGAGGCACTCTAGTCGACCTAGTGAATTAGATCACGTGGACAATATGATAAAAAGCGAACTAAATCAACTAATCAAGGAAGCCAGAAGACAAGTCGACAGACTTTGTCAACTCAAAATTATGATTTGTAGTTCTACATCGACCCATGTACAGAATTAAAACAACAATTGCCCACAAAGTCAAAACAAATGTGAAGACACCGAGCTCAGGAGGACACTGTTCTCGGGTCAACTTTGTGGCTCAGTTCACATTTCCATTTCCACTAATATTGTGGTGATTTCTTTTAGTTGAAATCTAAGCGTATATTCCTGATAAGTTCATTCAAATAGGTCAAAATCCACGCAAGGTCATGCTGTTACGTCACTAGTTCAGGGTGATCTAGGAGATAGAAGCCTAAGCTTAGGAAAGAAGACAGTCAACTGCGCCCAATCACCTCAACTGGTGATGAAATGTCTGTGATTTAAACTCCGAGTTCATTCACTCGTAACCTACGAACAGAGTGACTAATCGAAATGCATCCCCCTACTACTTGCCATTATTAGAAATATCATCATTATACTCATTGTGCTTGAATGATAGCCTTTCAGGTTACTCCGTTCAAGCACGGAGCTCGGGTCCTCCCGTCACACATGTATTCGAGAAGCATCGGAGCTCGCCAGTGGTGTTTCTGAATCTACCCACTCAGGTTTTGAGCCTAAGTGATTTAACCCGAAGCTGATGGCTCAGCAGCAAACACACACGACATCCATTTGGAGTTTCTGTGGTCAGACCCCTTATTACGATGTAGGATAAGTACCGCTGGTGAGTTCTAATGAGAACAAAACACGAGTCTGTGCGCGAAAGGTGTACCTCGAATGACAGTCAGTCGGGCGTGACCACATCAATCCCGCACATTACTTGGGAGTGATTACGAGATTTATATTGCCCTGGCTACTGATTTCACAAACAGTCCATCGACTGAATTTTAGTGAAACGAAGTTGCTCACTTAGGATCACCAAAAAAGGTAAAATATTTTAGGTGCTTTTATGTTGGATCATTTGGGCATGGGATTTTCTTATGAAAACAGTGATTAGAGATTCATGAACTGTCAGCACGAATGTTGCGAGTTCGAGTTTTCGCATTGTCAGTCGCCTTCCTATTCCGGCAACTGTTTAATGGGCTCGATTGCCTTGCAAAATAAAAAGACAAAGTAGATTATAAAAGGTACAATAAAGGTACGACATATTTTGTCTCAAAAGTCATCCTGTCTGCCCGTTGTTCACCTACGTTGGCCTCAGCCCATTTCCATCTTGACCACGAATGATTCAGACAAGTCCGCAATGGACAAAGTTTTTCTTTTTGAATGTTCATCAATTCTAGTTTACCCTCACTATTATTTTGCTGTGATATAGTCGTCATATTTTATCAAAGGAGGCGGTTGAAGAATTGGTTTTTACCCGTTTCAAGGTAACCTTCAAATACTAAAATAATGAATTTCCTTTCCTATTTTCACCCCACTCCTTTCAGCAACGCTCGGCTTCACCAACGCACACGCAGAGACCACTCTCCTTGGGCAATCTTGTAAGTTCTAGCATTCAGTTAAAGCTTGTTTGCATGATCGATCTCTGTGTCGTTCACTGATTAAAATCTGCAGATCATCATCAAGAACTATAAAGTCCGAAATCCTATTTTTCCCTCGACATTCTACAGTCACTCACAGCCTGACTCCAAGATATTACTTCAGGATTAAGGCCTTTTGGACATGCAGCTTCAGACACGATTTACTGGCCCGTTGCAACACGTGCGCGTCCGTTTCGTTCAAGCGGTTGGTGCTAAAACAACAACATCATCATCGTTCAGCATTAAATAGCAAGGCAGGCCTCACTGACCGCTGCTTTTCCCCAGAGTTACTTATTCCAATAAAAAGAGTGAATATCCAAGGTGTACACAGAGCGGACCTACACAAGCGGAAAAACATAAAAAAACGCTGCAGTAGCCAATACACCAAACATAGTCTAACTGGACAAGCGCACTCTTTCGGCCATTCTGATTCGATAGAAAATAACAACATGATCGCCACTGTTCACGGTTTTCTGCCATATTCTTCAGCGTCCCCAGCCAGCCAGCCAGACAGCCAGCCATCTAGTTGACGAGTCTTTCGGGCCCCAACTCCAACCACGAAGACGTGAGACGCCTACTTTACCCCACTTCACTGGGCATTTCCTCATTCCATGTTTCCAAGTCATCTGCTAACCTCCACATGGTTTCCTCCACTCCGTGGGAGGAACGCAAAATGAGGCACGGTATGATAGGCCAGTGTTCACCATACGCAACACGTGACCCGACCGGCGTAGTTCACTAAGTTTCCCACGTTGAGATCAGGTGTACTCAGAATCAGCATCTAGTATTAGATTCCTGACTTCCACATTTCTCACCCAGTCACTCCATCCAATCATAACGATACTGCGTAGACATCGGTGGTTGGAAACCTCCAACCGACGAACATCTCCGACATGCATACTCCATGTCTGGCAGCCGTACAATGGAACAGCGAACTTCAGCATAGCACACAAGACTTGCTAAAACTGGCTCATTTCAGTTAGGCGCAGCTGAAAATGCAGGCTAATTGGCATCAGGAGCGTAGTTCTTTATTCTCTTTGCTGCTTTCTGAACATCAAGCAGCCTTCTTGAAGTCCAAGGCAATCTTTTGCTCTGCGTTTAATTCATTTGTTTCGAAATGTTTGCTTCAAAGAACAACATTCCACACTCGATATCGACCAAATGCTCTGGGATTAGGAATTTCCCCTTACATGGCACGTCATTTGTGCACTCTTTTTCGTCTCACCCATTCATTTTATTCCATACCTAAATACATGCTTGCCTACACTCTTCACAAAACCTAGATTTAAACACCTTCCTACTCGGCCGACGCTCTGCAAGTTAAGATAACTCACTCGACTCTTATATGCACGTGAATCAGAGTAAATTTTCGGCTTTTTGGTGATATATAGATGAGTCGTTTGGGAAAACGTCAGTCTGGGAGCACGGCTGGGCTGAAAACGCAAAACGAATGGTCGATGAAGGTGAACAACCATCATTGACTCTTTGTTCACGGGTGGGGAATAAAGAGAGCAAGGTCGGAACCAAGACTTTCCCAAACTCATAGATCCCAGGAGAAAAATGTCAAAATTTCGACTTCGCAAAGGTGCGAAATTACGGAATTACATCAGCACACTGAAGGGGATCAAGTAGAAAAAGGAATAATAGCTTTAAAAAATTATATATATATATTTATATGGGACTGGTAGCGATATAAGACTTTTCAAATAAGGTAACCCAGTTCGCAAGCTGGACCCTTATGTGTAACTGAATCGAACGGATTTCGGGAGTGGCAAGTGAACCAAGGCAGCTTCAACGTTTACGCGGAGTTCCACACCCTTTGCAAAATCACTTTATAAACACGTCACAGAACATATTGTTAACTAGTAAAACTACAGTTCAATATTTTAGCAGTATTTCAGTTCTGCAATGGCACCGTCACACATAACCGAAACTGTGCTTGTTCATCACATTGTGTAACTTGTCGGCGTGTTCAGTGACACTAATGGCAAACAGGATTACATCCGTTCCACGTCACCAATGACTGGGATTATAAAATGAAATATTGAATAAATAATGAACGATTGAATTTTCATCGAAAAAAGCTAGTAATTCTCGACAAAATATGACACGTTGTATTTTTCAGAACGACAGTCTATTTTACAAAACATTTATCTAAGGCAAATTTTATTGCCCAATGAATGTTAAAAACTGCGAAATTCGGGTTGCCTCTAATTTTGAATTTACGAGCAAGATTTTCTCTACCTATTTATGAACTATAACATGAAGATGAACAATTTTTACTGAAAAAACGAAACTAAATGAAAATTTTTTGTCACAAATTGAGCTTCGACACGCCAACCAGTAGTCAACATAACTAGTCGGCAGTCGGAAAAAAAATCGATACACACGTGACTCTGTAGATCATGCTTGCTTTGCTGCGTCCCACATCCTCAAAGATTTGAAGCCTTAAATATGTGCTCATTCTTTTCCCCCTGGTTCGATTGTTTATTTGCCTGATTGGAGGATGTAATAAGTTTTGGCAACTTTGGTAATACCACTCGGGGCCAAAATGTCTTCTTGTTATCAAATGGCAGATTTTTTCAGGGAATCTTGAGTTTAGTGTGTATGTTGAAGGAGATCGGGATTTATCAGTAGCGAAACGGGTGTTATGTACTGCTAATAATTATTATTTGACTTTAGTTTATATAGAGTTTTCCGATTATGAAAAGCTGTCTTTGGTCTGTTCACTGAAGCATAAGTTTAACTGTAATAACAGATAGAGCAATGATTTCTGTTAGTCTCTGTCATTCTAATCTAGGAGAAATCATGCGGTTACCGGTTTAAAGTATGCACTATTTGTATACCCCATCAGGTCTTCACTTACCTTGCACAAAAGATTCAACTTTGACATTCAAGTCTGTCTACATTTAGCCACCCCAATTAGACCGACAAGGAATAAAAATAGATAGTGACTAGGGATAACTTTGATTTTCCTTGGTGTTCTTACCCAGTAAACAAAGGGGAAATGGAAAGATCTTACGGCGGAGATGAAAATTTTGTCTGTCAAGCTTTTAACCATTGTGAAGGTCATAAGGTATGTCAACGCACTGAACCACGTTTTGTGAAAAAAAATAAAGGAAGAGATCGGTTAGAAAGATCTCAGTCACAGTTTTAGGGGATTTTTGTGCTTCTACACTTTTTGCAGGAACAAACCAGGGTAATGTTTTTTTTGGACAACTGCAGTCATTGTTGCTTACCAGTCAACAGCAGGTTCAGAAATGAAGCGAAATAATGGTACCCCGAAATATTTCCCATTTGACTTGAACCGGGCAGTGCTCATTCTCCTGAATATAGGAATTTCATCCAGCTGCTAGCGAACAGCATTCGGCGTTTTAGTAACAGCACGGGGTTGGTAGAAAATGAATGAAACAGGGCTGCGTTGGACGGCACTTAACGCATTCGCGTATTCGAGAAATATCGAAACGAATATATCGGCCACCATTGCCCTCGGGAATTACGATAGACCTCGTAACATAAGTAACAACATCAAGATCTGGGGAGGGAGATTTTAAAACCGATCGCAACAGGTCACGAATGTCACCTGTGGAAGTCATACTTGGGAGAAATGCGGTTTCCGGAGTTTTGCCCCGTGGTAAATACGGGCTATTCGACAGTGTATTTGGATGCTTTATCAGGCATCGGTGTTGTGCACACGAACTTCGAAAAAATGTGGAATTTTCGAAGTCAACATATTTTGGGCATATTTAACAGGGACTATTGTTTCTGAAGGATAAACTTTTCGAAGAGTTGTCGAAAATAAATCGGGGAAGCTAGATTTATTCAACTTGAACCAAGTCAAAACCTGCAGGACTGATTCAGGTTCAGCGAAAATCTGTTCCTAAGGCCTTGGGCAAATAAGAAGAAGCAGTTATAAGGTGGACAAAGAATGAAACGATCGATTCATTTCCTTGGCGTTGACGGTACTTCCTGAAGTGAGGCGACACAAATGCATCGGAGCCATCTACAACTGTCATGACCTTTATTGTTCAACATTTTGTCGGTGTAAAATTCATCCGTGTGGTATTTCAGTTATCTTTAAATAGGAATGCACCCTCTTAGCCTTTAACCAGCCGCGTTTGAGCGCATGTCGCTCCGCTGGACCACTAAGCCTTTTCAGGTAGCCGCATGGGAATCTATCAAGTGGGGATATAGCTTCAATAGGAAAAATCAGGCTATCGCAGTCATTAAGCTAAGCTGCTGAACGATCCCAGTAAGGAGACTTATCGTTAGGATTGAACAATGAGAGTGTTAGAAGATGAAATCATTCCCAATTTTCCTAGATTTGAATGGTTGCATTCGCACTATCTGGCCGTCTTGGAAAATGAAGAATAGATTCTTCACTGACCCGCGATAAGCTGTTGGAAACATCAAAACACTATGGTATTGATGTACCTTGCTCGTGTATCTTTCGAAATGCACCACATAACACTAAACTGAGCGTTCGTGGGATGGGTTGAACAAGACTTCGCTGCAGCGTTTCTGCACCGGAGAATATTCAGTAAGTTCTATTTTCTCCCCACAAGTTTCGTAGAATGATTTGTCCAGTTGATTGACCAACTCAGTCCGTACTACGGCACATGGTTTCATGATCCACTTGGCATTGTTCATTAGGCCGTTATCTCCGTACTGAAACTAACCTACTTTATAACATCATTGGTAAAAAAGAGGCAATGTATATTTTTTTAATCAAGCTTTGTAGGTCATATCCAAAGCCCTCGTCGCACTTAGGCTACCTGCAAAGAAATCATCTATCAGTAGGGTCGATTGCTTTGAGCTAGTGGACAGTAGCCGTGCAAATCAGTGACGGATAGGTACAACATCATGTGGTGAAGTTCAACAAACCGTTCGGAGCATGCCCGGTACCGCAATGGCTAAAGCGTTCGACTCAAAATCGTTCGTCCTTGCTTGGGTTCGCGTCCCAGTTCGGGCGCGGTGGATATGCACCGCTGATGATTTCTAACAAGGATGAAACAGCTGTACAGTGCTTCCATGGTTTCTTTATGGTTAGTTGAGCGATGATATCACATGGTGAATTATTTCATGAAAAAATAAAGGTGTGAAGGTTAAAATGTCGTTGAATTTCTACCAACCGACGAAAGGACCCAAAATGTGTTCAACCAACGTGTTCGATGACCGGATTGTTAAAGGTAGTTACATTACCAAACTTCTCTGTTGACCATCACTGTCAACACGGTGGCCGCGATACCTCATTAAGCAGAACCGCGGCCCGTTAATCGGCTTGTTTCTATTTCGGTCCTGTCTCGCGATTTTCTTGGTTTAGATGCAAAACGATTGAACGATTTCTTCACCCCAAGAAGTTTGAATTTTGCCCTGCCCCCAACTTAATTTGAAGGAGGGAAGTAACAGATCAGACCCACTCTTCCGCCACTTGAATAAACAGAATGACAAGATAGGTTAGGCAGAAGTGATGCCATTGGTATACCCACTTCATAATCTGCAAGTTTATGGCGTCCAGGCAAAACAGGCCATCTGGCTAGTTTAGGAAGAAAACAATACAATTTGAAGAAACCGGAGCACGCAGTATATATATATATATATATATATATATATATATATATATATAATTAAAGAAAAATCCAACGCTATCAGCTGATTGCCATTTGGGTAATTGATGAAAATGAACCGCTTTCGGAGTTCGGATACTGTTTTGCGTGGACCGCAGATACGCAGTGTATGTAGAAATTACATTTTGGTAGTAGAAATTGGTGCGAAATCAACTTTTTGCGAATGATTCACTAACAAACTTGTGTTATCTAAACTTATGAACACCAAGGGACAAGAAGGAATAAACACGAAGAAGAAAATTTGAATTTGACAGGAGAGGTGTGTGCGACACATCAGCTAGGGACAAGTCTAACAAATCCATTGCTATTTCGTGATAGTACAGTAACTTTTTAAACTAACCTAGTGACTTGTGAATTGTCAGAGTTCGCATTCATACATTTCACTTTTAAAATTCAACATTTCGGACCAGCGATGAACCGGGGACCACGTAGCAGTCGGAACTATCAGCCAACACAATCGGAAACTATCAAACGCGTGTTACGCAAATAACTATCTCTTATATTACTCAATCAGTGTTCGAATGACTTGAATCAACTTACCTCGTTGTAGTTATTGACCTGGTCCCGTTGCCTGATTGCCAATACAGCAAGTGGTGCAGCTGGACAGAATCAGATGCTCAACATGATCGTGTACGTAGGGACATTTTGAAGTGACACTAGGGACCGTTGGTCGGTGAGGTTAAAGAACTTCGATTGACATCTGTTGCTTTAAAAAACGAACCGGTCCAGGCAAGTGCTAAATTCCATCTTTTTAACTTCAGGTGATATTTTAACCTGAAGACCACAGGTTCGACTGCTCTCACCGCCGGTCAGTTTTCCGTTTTTCAAATCGCTTTTTGTAGATGATGTGCATTGTGATTTCAATATTAAATGAAACAAATGATAAAATATACAGTCAAGCTTTTCATTTGAAGTAATGTTTTCGTAAGTTCTTCAAAGTTGTTGCGAAGTCATATGGGTCAACCAATATTCACGTAGCTCAAACAACAGATTATATATCAATCAGTCAATTATTCTTTCACTTAGTGTAATCATGGGTAACTTTATTAGGCCTAAAAACTCATCCAGTGAACCCCAATTTGGGAACGTCATTTCAAGTTGACAAAATTTGTTTATCAAAGTTACGGGTGCACAGGCCTTGCACAATTAAAAATGAATTTGATTGCCACGAGCTGTCCATTAGCAAATCTCCTTAACCCAAATCAGCGTGCTGAGCATGAGGTTCGCTTCGGTTTTGGGTTTCAAGTTTTCAATGCGGAAATCACAAGTAATCTTTTTTTACTTCTCGAATCACTCCTCGCTATTGCTGCTATCTTTGCCAGAAAAGTGCTGTTAATAAAGTAAATCTTTTACGTGTTGTGGACGGAAGATGGCCTTTTCATAGCCCGTTCGAAACAGACTATATCAGTCCCTATCCACAGCGTGAAGATATGAGAGTCTAATAAAAGGATGGGACAGTTTTAGACTTACTATTTCCTTTTCGAATTGAAATGATTTCCTTATACCTTGACCTCTTAGAAAATGCTTCATGGACAGATACCAAGTTTGAGGAACCGCAGCTGAATAAATGAGCGTTTGTTGAATGATGGCGGAAATTCGCTACCTATTCAAGAAACTATCGGTTTGACTCGATTTTGATTTGACAGCAGATAGAAGCTATAGCAATTTGAGGCCGAGCTAGGCCCTGATGTGATGCTTTTCGTGTGTCCAACCAACCTAAGGGGGCATACCAGTGGGTTGTACATTTCAGAACCTAACTGACTCCTAACAAGTCATCGCTTGGAGGTCAAAGTTGCTGCGCTCTATCTGGTTTTGTCCAGTCCAACGCTCAGTTTCTCATATATCGATCCACAGAGAAAAGTTGCTAGCAGAAACAGTTTATTGACTATGAAAACTTCACTTTGTGAATGTCAAAACGACACAAGCGTAGCTCTCTACTGATCGCGGTAGTACCCGAGACGGGTGCACCTGGAAATCCAGTGAATCCAATTGTAGCTCACTAATCCGTATAATGACAAGGGCGAAGTAAAAAACAATGGAAGAACAATCACAATTTTTGCCATAATCCTTTAAATTTTTGTCACTATCGGTTTTCTTCCTCATTGATGGATAGGAAAAGGTGTTACTGACTGTTTTTTCGTGAACATGAATGGCACCATTAATCTTTCAATAACAAAGAATAAACTGACGGCTCAGTGAGGAAAGACTCCAAATTCTTGGGATTTTGTATCTGTCCAGTATCTTTTGAAATATTTGTATTGATTGCGGCTGCGCTTTTCCATGAAGTTTATTCGTTTTGGTAATGGTTAGTCGAATCGGTGCACAGGCGGTGGCCTACACGGACGTGGTTGGTGAATCAGTTCCTCATAAAACCGCTGGATTTTAATGCTCCATTGCCAGATGGTAGATATCAACAAAAAAGCATCAAAATCAGCGTTGTTCACTCCACAAGATCAGTCAAGAATCCCTTTCTCTTTCTCAAACCTTGTGCTATCACATCTTGAAAAAACACTCAACTGCTCCCTTCACAATCAACTGCACTTCTTAGTTAGAAAAATCGCATACATTTCTTTACATGGTATGTTTATGGTTGCTCCATTCAAAGTGGGATTTTAATTACCTATCCTGATCAAGGCTTTCATTCATGACACACAAGCTGCAGACGCCGTCATGTCTCAGCTTCTCAAATGAGGTCACCTTTCCCACTGGCACGCAGTAATCGAATTTATTCTTTAGTGTAAACAAAACTGGGTTTTTCGGTCATGTGATTATATGTTCCATAGATAATGCTCCACGTTCGCCAGGATTGTGTGCGTTCAAATCTTGCGCTCATTATAAAACTCTTATTTTAAATTTTGTATTCTTGTAACCAATCTCTTGATGCGATAGCTTTTTCTGAAGATTGTTACTAGAATGTGTTACTGTCTTACAGCTTTATCATGTGATCTCGATGTGGTTTGAATAAGTCTTGCTTTTGGGCATCGAAAACGTTTGTCGCAGGTAAACTTCGTAATTTGGAATGTTTCATTTTGGAAACAAGAACGCAGATGAAAATCTTAAGTACCTGTTTCAAATGGGTCTCGTTACCACCCATTAAAATGGTCGCGGTTGCAGAAGGGCATGGATAATTCAGATCCGTTTGGACGGGAGCTGATGACCCAGTGGTAACAAATACTTTCCATTTGGAAATTTCGCGTTCACACCCTGAGTGAGATGGGGATTATGCATCGTGTGAGAACAGAACTCGAGTCTGATACTTCCCGAGTATAACGTTGACCGGATGACCTGAAGTTTGAACGTCAATGGTTTAGTCCGAACGGCAGTCATTTAGGCAGAGAAAAACAAGATTTTAGTAGTAGGAGATTGAATGTTTTCATGAAATAATCCACCGTGTGATATCATCACTCAACTCACCGTAAAGTAACCATGGTGAAGTTCAACAAACCATTCAGAGCCTGCCCGGTAACGTAATGGCTAAGGCGTTAGACTCAAAATCGTTCGTCCCGGGTTCGCGTCCCGATTCGGGTGCGGTGGATATGCACTGCTGATGATTTCTAACAAGGATGAAACAGCTGTACAGTGCTTCCATGGTTTCTTTATGGTGAGTTGAGCGATCATAACACATGGTGAATTATTTCATGAAAAACAAGAATTGTTGAATTGAATTAATATTGACAAATAACAGGGTTGGGATGAGGATCTTTTTCACTTAAGGTATGGAAAAATTTCATTTAAAACCAATTAGCAAGATCTGATGGGTGAGTTCATCGAAGCCCGTCGGTTCATCCAAGCCATGTTGAAGTGCGAACTTAGCAGGCGGATAAACACTACCGGTGATTCGTGCCAGGTCAAACGAAATGACTGTATTCGTTTGATGATTTTTAGTGTTAAATTAAATGCTAGCACTCGGCATGATAAACCACTACAAAACAGAATCAAACCTCCTACTTCGTTGTACCGGGTTCAGAACTGAGTCCACACATATTTCAACCAAAAGCGTCTATCGTGTCTGCGGATTTGGGTTTAGAATGCATTTGTGTGCCGACTAGAGAAAAGATTTCTCTAATCTGTGGTCGGTTTCTTTTGTCGGTTGCAGCGTCGACCGAAAATCAAATCTTCCCAATGATCGCCTAACAAGCACCCGGTAACTTTTGTCAGCATGAAAAAAACTGATAACGTAACTGTCAAATCCGTTGAGCTCAAGTCAGACAGACTGGCTCTTCTATTCTCGAAGTTCTGTTGATTGTGCATGCTAATGAATGGATGAGTCGCCTCAGCGTACATTTTTCCCCGTTATATGAACATGGGTTCTGACTTTCGGATTTCCAGTCCATATACTGTTTCGTACACGTTCTCGATGACTTACTAGTCTTTTGCGCTTCCAATAAGCACTCTTCGACTGCGTAATGCAATGTGCATTTGGACATTGATCTTCTAACTATAGGAGAGCAATTAATGTAGAAAAATTGGGTCATTTGTAAAGCATTTACTGTGATACGTCGATTTAGTAGTTTGAGAAGGCTTTCTGGTGAATAAACGCAACTCCCAGTTCGGGGCAATCCATCAAAAGATATCACCAGTTCCTGCAGGTCCGCTAGAGGAACGATTACAGTTGTTAGAGGCGTGAATTGCAAGCTATGAAGCTGAAAAAATCCAACAGAGTGATTTGTTTTTCTGGGTGACCTCATAACCGAATTCTTTAGAGGCCGCTGGTCACTGGAGGCTGCCTGCTCGCTTGTTGATCATCACATTGCTAAAACAGCCCGTCTTGTATCAAGATTAATTTGACTGTTCATCGAATGGTTTTCACGGCTCTTTCTGCAACATTCTGTCACTCAGCATCTGACGGTGTATTTCACAGTGATACTGTGAATACGAAACCATTAGACTATCGACTGCATTTTTGCTCTGTCTGAAGGCGCTGGCCATTTTGCTGACTTCAATTCGCCATCGCACATTCATTGCGCACCGTCCGATCACTGCCAAGCGGAAAGCATTTTTGCTACTGATAGTATTGTTAATAGTTAAAACTTGAAGGAGTTCACTGCAGCTTAGTGACAGAACCGTTCACAACCGTCAGTGGTGAGTCATTCCAACGGAAATAGAACGAGCGCAGCTTGTGCATTGGAGATATCAGTAAGCAAAAGATCGAAAAATCACGTGCTCATATGCGAGAAAGCAAAAGTAAGTCCGCGTCTGTGTTGAAAGCACAAGGTTGGGGGCAGCGGGCAACTTTGGCGCGCCCACACAACCGCAGACTCGCCTAATGTGTATACAACAATCATACCATCTGTGGATGTGCACTAACTGGAATAAACATTCGGGTGTCACTGAAACGTCCAGCAGTGGCTGAGATTCACAATCCGACCACAAAATTTGCTGGTTTGGGCCTCATATGAACTTGTGGGACAAGCCAACTGCGCACACAGTCGACAGATTCAAGATCATTTTTCCAGTTTCATTTTGCCATTCGGTGACACGATAGCTTCAAAATAGGTATGGCATCAGTACACACAAACAAACCTACACAATCGCTGACTTAGCCTTTGCTCCCCCTTTACGTGAGCTGTCAACGTTGATTGGCTGACTTCCACTATGGTGATTAAATCTTCATCAAAGCAAGTTCGAATAACCTCAGCACGTTCATCTCTGCATTATCTGAGTTCGAATGTGACTGTTTCGACAATGCGCATGACATGACAGAATTTTCAATGCAAAAATGGAATTCGGCCGTTTACCGCAAATGTTTGAATTGTTTCCGAACACAATCCAAGTACGGCTAAGAAAATTCACCAATGAGATCCATGCATTGGAACTGAGGAGGCCAGAACTAAACATCTGTGAGAAATTATAAAATAAAACTGGGTTACAATCAGTGTGACCTCAAAAACTAAACACAGAGTTTAGCTTAGATCTGTAGTGTACTCTTCACGTCAGATGACTACAACAATTATCGAGCAAAATTCTGCTTTCTTGCAGTTAACTCAAGAATCGGGTACGAAACTGTGACCGAATTTTCTAAACGCATGCACAGTCATAACCCTCCTACATATGGCATTGTGCTTCCACCAGCTTTGAGCAAAAGTAGCCCACGGTTCGTTCGTCGCTAAAGTCCGTTGCCACTAGAGGAGTTCCGCGTACGGGAGCGGAGGCTGTGTGACACTCAGTGTCGCCGAAACGTAGGTATTTTGCGTCGCCCTAGAGTTTCTCGCATGAATCGAATGGCTTCCGCAGTCAATCGTGAAGTGACAGTAAAACTTCCTGGTCATGACCGTCCTTATCGTTACTCATTCGCTTCCCTCCGCTGCATGCAAAGCCAATTTAACTTGTTTTTTTGACTGAACTTCACAAAATGTCTTTCACGGGACGTCATCTAATAAGCAAGATGACACCCGAGCCTAGCTCTTCACTTCGTTCGTGATGGTCCATCGCGTTGCTATCGCAGCGGGGAAAAGTTGTTTCACATTAGTAAAAGCATCAAGTTTCATGAGGAAACATTTTACAAATGTGCCTCCATGACTACCTGTAGTCATAGACACAGTTTGCACTAGTCACGGTTTGTTCTATTAAAGGCAACTCTTTTATTGCATACTTTGTACATAAGTGCAGCCCATAGCAGTTAAAACAACTGTGGTTAGGGCGAGGGATACTCGGCAGTCATGACCGTGAAGCCTGCAGTGACATGGAATCACAGATGACCTCATTAGGTCTGGTGCGGTTACGAACCGGACGGCAGTGAATTCCCGTCCAGCACCAAGATGACCGGAGGGCTTGGAATTCAAACCTTCGACTTTTTGAGTTGACAGATGTTCAATCTACTTAACCACACTGATCGTCTACGATTGCACCAAAGTTTACGACAAAAGATCAAGTACTGATCACACCAAGCGACTCTCATTCGACTGGTCGATTTTCGTGAGTTTCTCGAAATCATATTAGTACCAGCAAAACCAGTCATGTAGTTGTTTTAAATATACGGAAATTTTTTCTCCAAATTGCTAATTCATGAAACGTGGGGTTGGATAAACCGAGAACATGATTATCAGCAGTTTGTCCTTGTGTGGATGCATGACAGTCAGCCAATTTTGGCTAACAGAAGGCATGGTGCAACGGTCCGGCTATAGACGTTCTCAGATCTAAAAAAACTGATACGTGGATGGTAGTAAGCATAATGTATTCATGCACATTTTTCACTCAACACTTCTGTTCTTTACATTTTTGCCAACAATTAAAGAATATCAATCCGAACACAATTACCGTACGTCTCTGGAACGGGTTTTTTGTCAGTTTGGATGGACTGTCGGACGCAAGTCTGGGGTAAGTTGTTAGCTTTCTGTCATTGTGTTTGTACAAACAAAAAATGGACAAGAACGGTTAACCGATTCAGTTTTTACTTCTTTCTCTGTGATCAAGCGGTTTTTTCTAAAATGTGTCAGGAATTTGGCCATGGTCACTTGCTAGTTGTCAAAAAAGACACCCGGAAGACAGTAGGAACATGCGAAGACAGAACATATATATATGTATGCACGTGAAGCTCGAGCACACTCCAAATCCGGAGAATCGTTAGTCCCTCCCTGAATTTTCGCTTCATGAATCAACAATTACATTAAATAGTGGCAATCTGTGATTGGATGTGAGAAGTGTAATCAATTTTTCTGCAGTGTGGTTGGAACGGCAAAACGAAGCTTCTCTGTGGAGTGTCAAAAATTAGGCCAGGACAAATTTTCTGGGTCATTTTACTCGGTAGATGGGTTGACCAGATCTTAGCCTAATCTCGTTTCCAGACTTCCATAAAAATATCTCTTGCAATGTCAAGGTCAATACGACGCCGGCAGCAATCACCAACATCACCATAACTACTGCTACCAATACTAATAATACTACTTCTAATACCTTTACTACCACTACTGGTACCATCCCCAGTACTACCTTTGGCTCTACTCCTATTACTACCACTACCATAGCCACTACCACTGATATTGCTATTACGACTAAAATTATGCTAGTGAGTTCAGTGTTATTTTCTAAAACCGTTCACATTAGAATAGTTGAAGCACAGGTATGATTGCCGAGACGCCACCTAACACAGTCAACCAGGAATGCAATACAATTACGCATAAGTTTTATTATATAAAGGGTTATCTGTCATCCACTTTTAGATGATCACTGCTAGTCTACCATGTTGACGCTAAAGCACCCAGTCGTCAACCATAGTCATTTTTGTACACTGCAAAGACATCTGTTCCGGTACCTGAATTGTTATTCGATGCATTTCCAGAAACAAAACACCAGCTATATTACAATAAGTTGATATATACATAATAGTAATTAATTACTACGAAATGCTTACAGTCAAACGACTAAAACGGAATACAATTAGTTGGTCAATCAGAGCAACATGAGTCACAGAAAATCCGTGCAAGAACTGATTTATCAAGGATTTATACTGGACCCCGAGAGGAAAATCACGAGAGCACAGTTGTTTCACCACCGTCCAGAATCATACACATTGCTTATCTATCTAAAATCTAAGGTCTCTGTGTCGCTGGTAAAATTTGACCGCACTCAGGCTTTTTATAAAAAACTAATGGGCAACAGCTTGTCACTATGACAAGTCAGTGGCAAATAGATGTTACATCGGTTTGCAAACATAGGCCCGACGGTTCAGCAGCTACTGGTGTCCGATTTCAAACCATTTGGCACGTGTTCACACCCTGCTTTGTGCGTGATGGATGCCCGAATCGGATGATCCCTAACAGACTGGAACAGCTGTTCACTCAGTGTTTCTACAATTCGCGGTAGTCAAATGTGCATGGATAATGCATAGCAAATTATTTTTCGAATTTATCAAATGAACGAAATTACTGCGATTTCTGGCCCAACTGACGATTGTCCCCTATGCTCGACTACACTGATGGTCTGTTAGAGTTTATTCGTAGAGTCTCCCGGAGGAAGATATGAAATACGGTTCGGAATGCTTTTTCTTGTGCACTGTCTATCTAAGAATGACATAAAGAATAATCCGAAGGAAACCAAACTACTTCACGATTTACAAGCCAAGCGGCCAGTACTGAGGCATTTCAACCTTAAAGTCTTTTCACGGAAACCGCCTGTCGGCAATCAAATTTACCTCTTGGGAACCGTCAGTTGGCAGCAACTGTGTTCTTGAAAATGATGTACATAAAAGTCTCATCATAAGTATAAGATAAAATGTGTATGGCCTAACTGGTACCGTTTTCAAAATATCAACGAAACAATAAAAGAAAAGCCTGTTCATTCTCTAAACCAAGAAAAATCAAAAGGTTCGCATCACTAAGTGTGCTTATGAAGCTGCCAGCCTCATCTGATGGAGTTTTGTAACCCATTCAATATTTACAGTTTGTTAGCTCAGTAGGACGTATTGTTCAACAACACACGAGTACGCAGTGCTTAGTATGATCGATTCAACCGGATAAGCAAACTGCAACTTATATTCCCAATTGCCTTACGTTTTCTGAAGCATTCACTCCAAGATCTTATCAATCTGTATCCATTTGAACTGTCTTGGAGAAAACTCCGAATTTCACACGGTCTAGTTGTGGAGAGTCCTCTAGTCAAACACAAATAAAACTTACAAAAAACAGCATGTTCCCAACGCTAACAACGTTTTCTTAGATCTTGATGCAGTTTAATAATTACTTTTTTGGTTGTGGGTTGGAGGATTGGCATTTGGCCGCAAATTTTATTGATAATTAGAATTGCAGCAGTAAGTGCAGTGCTCCTCCGGAAATGTTTCAGTATATGTGATCATAAAACATTTCGTGGTATGTTCGTGTATTGTAGTATTTGATACCATCAAGGAACAAAACAGTTGCTTGCATTAATCAGTCGGCCTAAACCTGTGATAGTTATACGAACAAAAATCTTAGATCAAAGAGTTCTTTTCATTGAATCATAGACTTGAAGGTACTGATCACGTCAATCAAACCAGTGTTAGCGTTAAATTCTGCACGCATTTTTTGTGAATTAACTTCACAAGTCAACCAAAAAGTACAACTATCGATCGATAATACTTCCCGATTGAGCGATGCTCGCGAAGATGGACAGATCACATGTTCCTCCAGGATTTACCTTCCTAGCACTTCAGCAATTTGAGCTCATTTGTTATTCTGTGTAATCTTTAGTTTGCTTGTTTCCCGAACTTCGAACTGTTTGTAAGTTGCCAAGGATTTCAAATGCGTTCTAGGAGGACACCTCCACTGTACTTTTGAATCCGATTTTAGACAACGCAAGCCGAAATCGAACTGCAGACTTTTCACTTACCAAGCAGGACGTTCGACGAATGTCTTAGGAGTAGGATATTACTTTTCGTATCAGTTGAAATTTATTGCGTAAACATTGCTAAAATAGCCGGAGCATCCAACTTTAACCTGACCTTATTCCATATCGCCTTTTGCCCCTCCACGTAGAAACCCGTTCAACTACACACATTAGACACTGGTTTTGCGTATCCGTGCGGCTGGCTGATGCTTCACTAGTAGGAATTTATACTGTTTATTGCTTAATATTGGGCCTTAATATGTCCAGGCCTCTCATTGGTAGCTTTAACGGGAACCGCTAGGGCAGGTTATTTTATTTGGTAGACTAAATCTCGGACCAGTTCGCTTTTTTTCCAGTGCGTACAGTAAGTTGGAAACAGTTTTATGCTGAGGCGTGTGAAACTCACAATGGACATTTCATATGCTCAGATTGTGATGGACGTGGTTAGACAACAGTCTGAAATTTACAGCAACAGGTTTAATGGGTTGAGAGGCGTTTTGTTCACGGGGTTCATTTTTGTTGGAAGCTATTGTCGGGGATTCTCTGTCGGACTCCACGATTTCCAAATAAGGTGTAAAATTTGACTATTTTCATTGTAATCTTATTCGGTATCGCTCATGAACCAGATTACAAAGGCAATTAGATTGTTCTGGAGAAACAGCCCATAAGAGTTGTGGCCACAACATCAAAGCACTGACGAAGTCAACTCGATTGGTGATGAGACGTTTGCAATCAAATTGTCCAGCTCAACAAACAAACCAGTGCCATCCTGCTGAACCTGAGCTATGGGAAAGAACACCATTCTCTAATCTGCTATCATATATATATATATATATATATATATATATATACATTCTATTTGTTACTTTGCCCCAAGTCCGAAGTACGCTGATTTTCAAAATAGCCGCCTTTTTAGAATAACTTCCGTGAGTTCAACTGAACAAAAAATCAAAACATCTACTTCTCTTTAAGTAGCCGTGGAAAGGTCATTTACTTGCACGTGATTTCTCTGTTTACCCTTCGAATAAACCTTCCTTACTCCTCTGCAGCGTGCTCGAACATACTGCGAACACTGCCGGATGGGGTACCTGCAAATTGTAAAAGTTGGGCTTTAACGACCCCAGTAATGCGGTCAACATAATCGGCCCCTCTGTTTTGTAGCCTTTGTAAAAGGAGCTGACAATTTCATCTTAGGGGCTCAGAAAATTTGTTTATCGTTGTCGCTAACTCTAGAGGCCTCAGCCGGCCGTTCTGACTAAGGTTCAGTCAAACCACGCCTAATTGTTAGCAGCAGGAACCATCAAAATGGTCTCTGGCCTCTCAACCCGGCCGTTTCCGTTTGTTTGCCCTAATCAAGCCATTTACACAAATCTGCTCCGATTAAAGCTCCCATCTATCGAGCCCACTGTCTCTTCTATCTTTAGCCCAAGCAACTCCCTGCGTGCCACTGAGCTCGTCATGAAATCAGACCGCTATTTCTTTGTTCTGTAATTAAAATGAATAAGTAGTTCGCCACCCGGCTTCCTGATGTGCGGAATTCTTGAATCACTGAATGTGAGTGGTTAATCTATGTGAACTTGAAGAATAGTGAAGAATATGAGAGTGACCGACGAGGCTAATCCAGTTACTAAAACCTGGTTAGTTCCCGTTTGTCATTTGAGTTGTGATTCACCCAATGGTGAATGTTCAGTTACGTAATTTGCCTACGAGATCCATGTCCATGACATCTCAATGGTTGGGCATCAGCCCGGTAAGCTTACACTTTGTGGTGTCCACTTTTGGATGTATTATTAAACGTAACTTGATTTCCCATTCTACATAATATGAAAACAGCTTACTTGTAGTTATGACAGGGGCTAGATGCAAGAAGAAGCGACTGCTACAGGTCGAACAATAAATGACCGAAACCTTGCTCGCGCAAGAAACAACGACGATGATAGGGCAAACAGGGACACCTAAGTTGACTGCGACAGGTCGAGACGAAGCCATTTTCAAATCCGGTAACTTCTGCACTCGGACAATCATCCAATAGGGATACACCGGCAAACCGAAACGAACAACGTATGACGAATATACGGAACACGAACAGATCAGCGTCACTTTAATTAGAAGACATCAGGTAGGCAGAAAAAGATTTTTAAACGACCAGAGGACCGTATAAATGCCATTGGAATGAAATTATGCAAAAAGTTCCAAAGACAGAAACCAGAGCAGGGGGGTCATGTACCAGGGAAAGCAAGGTTGACAAACCCAAACCAGAAGTGCGTCTTTCAACCAAACTGTGCATGCAAACCTCAATAAAAGGTCAATTTCTAACTCTCGCCTGGAGATCGGATTTAGGCGTCGTTCGGTTAAATGACTGATTATGCAGGTCAGGACGTGTAAGCAATTGAACGGGAAAAATCTAGAGTGAACCGTGTACAACTGTTCTGGATGAAAATTTCCTACATCTGCTCGAAACACCTTCGGAACCATAGACCATAAGCGCTCCTTCCGTAGACCCGCCATCTATGACTTCCTTCACATGAAGTCTAGATTCAATTCCGTCGGCAGAGCAGATTTCTGCTACCGTTTGTCAATGAAGAAGGTGGCCATCATCCACGTCGTCAGCCTGAGTAAGGTGGACTCAAGCCCACCAAATAAGCGGCCGCAGACAAGCAGCGAGAGTGTCGACGGGGTGGCGGGTTTTCGCCTGGTACGCGATCTCCCTAGAAAATAGCGCAAGAGCCCGCTGTTGGCACCGTGACGTGGCGAGTGTAGCCCCCAAACCAAATAAGGCCATTACCTCTTGCCGTGTTTCGCTGACTCGAAAAAGTTTGAATCGACCAACTAGCCATCGGCTCGCCTGGAATGATTCTGCTACCTTGCAGAAAAGCTCTTGGGTGTGCAAAGGCTAGAGGCGCATCCTCGAATAAAAAGGCCTACTGTGGACTGGGCGACCGAGTAATACAACAGCTCACAAACATGAATATGACTAACTTCCCCACGAACATTTTTAGCTCTTCTCTCAGTTTGAGTTTAGGATTGTGCAGTAATGGGTTCAACAAAGTACGCAATTCTTATCCTCGTTTAATTGTCAAAATGAGCTCAGCAATAGGAACTCCAGTTAGTGATAGACAGAACCACCATTTGAGTCATTGTTCATTGATTTAATCAGCCATCTACGAATATGTCCTCATATTTGTTGCAGTAATTATTGGCTTGTATTGCTAATGTAAATGTTTCGTCATGCGAGACAGATCTATCTAGGAGACTTTCATTACAGCTTCCTGGTTTAAACCGGAAGTGTGCGGATATCCGACTGAAAACAGTTGCGTATTTTCGGCCTGAACCTTTGCAAGGGCAACCGTCTCTGAATTTCGACTGACGGGCCACCCTCGTGGATTGCGACGAATGATATGCACGTCACGTGATTAAACTTGAAAAAAATTTCCGGCCCAACAGCGTTAGCTGAGAGGTATCGGTATTCAAATATTGTTAAGGTTTTGCTAGTCCTTCTAGCATTCGTTCCCATTCCCTTTATCGAGTAACTGAAATCAAAGTTTTTGTGATAGAGCAACCCATTTCATTTTCCGTGCACTATTACTCAATGTTAAGCGGTCCTTTTGTCGGTGGCGCGAACAGCCGAAATAACGTACTTCTCCCTGTGTTTCTAACCTCTCTCAGGGAAGCTTTGAAAACTCATGTCATGGAAGCCAGTTTGCCAGTTGAATGTATTGACTCCAATACGGAAGAACACATTTCATGGGACACACCGGTGAGAAATCTGAACCACAGACTGATAACTGTTCGCGGTAAGTGAACCAACACATCGTAGTATCCAATTGCGTAGACGTTTCTGATCCCTAGATTGACTCATTCCACCATGGTTCCTACAAGGCATGCTATCCGCCATGATTGTGAAACTATTGTCTATTTAGTAAAAGCAAAATGCACAAAACCGTGAAGCCCCGCCACAGTGAAACAGACTAAAAACCGTAAGTTTACACCAAGTCGGTAGCTTTGCAACTAACTAGCGTATAAATCTTCGACAAAAGTGACAATAGTTGTATGTACAAGACAAAATCTGTGTGGCACATTCGTCAGCTTCACAAATACACTTAGACGGTCTGGTCCAAGTCAAGATCGAAACTGTTTCTAATAGCCAATTAAACCGGAGTGAGCAGTTACTGACAGAACCGAAACTGATCGTGGCTTGTGGAAGTGTGTCAGCGTCAACCATACATGTGCATTTGTGTTTGCATCAGCTGTTATCAAGCAAATGACTGAGACTGATGAGATAACCTATCTTTGGACTATGAGAAGTGGAAAGGCTCCCTTTCACTTAAGACTCGTGTTTGACGACCAGGAAAAGACATTCCTAGGGTTTGGGATTCAGGTTGTTCCAATCGTTTCATTCCTCTGTTACTCTTAAATGAAGCTAACAAGAAAAGCGTTTCCTTCCTGACTGTTTTTAATTTCTTTCCTTCTCTCGGTTTTACGATCAAATCGCAATGTATAAATATATCTAGATAAACGATATTTTTTATCGCACTCAGTAAATGTTCCAAATCTTGCGTGATCGGTTCTGTAAGGATTTCGTGCTCCATAGGCTTGACAACCCACTTTCGTATAGGACAGGGAGAAAGTTTGAAAAGCATGCGCGTTTTTTCGTGGAAACGATTTTTTGATATATACTGCTCTCTTTATGGTTTATTCCAATCGACGAAGTCCCATTTCTAAAATCGCAAGCTGTATCTCTTCACCTCAAAAGCAAACTGTCAACTGGTAGGCGGTGGCCAAACGCACAAGGTCGAGGCGTTCGGACATGAAGGTTGCGGGTTCGAATCCTCCCACCGCAGGTCAACTTCCCCACTTGGCAGCCCTCTATTGGCCGCGGCTCCCTTCCTGAAAATTGATGTACATTGTTGTTTCATTAATAAAGGAAGTAAAAGATAAAAGATAAAAAGATAAGAAGCCCTATTAAACGTGTCCAGAACATGATATCGAGGATCTTTCTAATTTATTGATCTGTGACATGATAGGATGAGCTACTCATGTCCACTTCTAGTTTTTGTGGCAGACCAGTCATGCGTTTTCGGCAATCCATTGTCTCAGGGTTGAGATCGACAGGAAATCTATCACACAACATCAAGGAGATAACAGTGTCTGACTTTTTTGTTTCAGTATTTCGGTTATCGTATTCTCAGCTTCTATAGGCTAATAGTGGTCATCACTAGGACCATTTAAACCGATCCTGGCAACTCCCACATTCACACCAGTGGATCACGTGGAAGGTTATCCATGACATCCAGCGTTATCCCAATCCGATTGTTGAAATCGTAGTTGCGTAAGCAACACAAACTTAGGCAGCCGCTGTTTGGCCATGCCAATTATCTAGTTGCATCCACCCTACGTATACAGATTTCCTGGTGCATTTCTTCTTCCACAGTTTGGGAGCTTATTCCCTTACCAATTTCTTCCCACTTACCTTGTTCCTCACTCTAATTCCATATGTCACATCTAATGATAATTTATACCAGTGTTGTCCTGATCACTTCATTCTAGCATATTGTCTGGATATCGGAATTCATTTGAGCATTGGTTACGAACTCATCTACTACAAATTTCGTTTGGATATACTCTGTTCACTACTCAGCATTGTGTTCATATGCCTGCGGTCATTTCATCAGAAATAAATTTATCCATATCGTTAAATATGAACTGATCATCTAGATGACATCCAAATACCGATGACAAATCGATTTCGACCGATTCAAAAATTTTCGTGCAGTGGAAAATCAGACAATGTGCGTCTTTCTATAAACATGTGTTATATCATACAGCGGGTTGCAAGCAAGCAACGACATATAAACAGAATCATACGGAAAGTGGATAACAGGGGAAATAATTACAATTATAAACAACGACAGATCAATTGTTTTTGTGCTTTCACCTTAAATATTTTGTGAGTCTTCTTCATTTACTTAAGCCGGATGAATTCCACAAACGGACCATACAGCATTTGCACCACTGAGTTCGGCAAACAGCCATACCTCCCGTCGTCTCCAACCAACAACAATCCTCATCTCTTTGGCCCCAATCAGGAAGTCGGGAGATGCCAAAACCTAAGCTAACTTCTTGATACCTCTATGTCAATTAATTGCCTGACCGCCAGATCGCTTCTTTCAGCCATAACCAATACTTTTTGTTCTGCACTATTCCTCAGCAGAGCGACATAGCCTGAAACTTTGGCCTCTTGGCGCTAACCAGGATACAGTAGCTTGTAAACACAGTTAAACTTGGCCGTGGGTGTAAAGGTAAAATTCGTCATCCTGGTCAATGATTACCACATGTGTGATGGCACCACGTTAGTTATTTCACTGGATTAAGTGAGCTAAGAAACTGCATGAGCCTGCCTATTAATTATGTTTTGGTTGAATTATCGAGAGGAATTATCGATCAGTGAAAACCATTACAAGTGGTTTTTCTTGGTCTAATAGAGGAATTCTGGTGAATGTTAAACGAGGTCTTTTTTCTCACTAGAGTTAATGGTAGCTGACGATAAAGAATAAAGGACTGAACGCATCAACGATTGGTAGGTCAGTATAAAGATTTTCTTGGTTTTACAACCGTGAGTCTTTCTGCTAGCTAGTGGATGAAAGCCTAAATTCATAGAACCGAAATCTCTAAACTCTCGACATGTTGCTATTCGCAATGCAAGCAGTTGCAATGCCCCTCTTATTCAGAGGACGTACAAAAGCGGTAGGCGATTTGCAACCAGTGGATAATCGGTAGTGACTATGATAGCAATTCCTTCTGGAATAACTTTTAAAAGACAGACAGAGGGATTTAAACTGAATCAGGCCATAAAATCACTTGTGTGTCTGCTTGGGCTGACCAAGGCCGGTCGTCTGTCACATGAGCTGATCACCAAGACGGCTGCGAAAGGGGACGTCTGTTTTCAAGCCGACCTCGATCGTTCATCAATTTGACCGGTCAGCTTTGATCAATATATCAAGGTCTTCTTCAAAAAATGGTAACAGAAGATTTTAGAAGGTTCTACTTTAGTCCCATTTGTTCTTGCTTATTCCTTAAGATCGAGAAATAACATAAACCAGTAGAACCAGTTAGTAGCAGAGTTGATGCTAACTGTCTGCGATAGCTTGTTTCTCGTAGACATGTGTGAACTGAAGTTGTGCTGGGCCTTTCACTCCGGAAAAGCCGATAGATACCTCTTCCCACTAACCAAATTAGAAATGAGGACGATCAGACTGACCTAGCCTAAGAACTGCATGGTTTGACTTTGTTCAAACAAATGATCACGTTGTCTTCCACTAATGTATTTTCACGTTGAATTCACTCTCGTGGACCCAATCATTGGACAGTCAAAAGAAGAAATAAGTGAGAATCCGAATATCAGAACCACATTCTTCCAAAACATGTCCGTGTATTGACTGAATTTTCAGTGTTCAAAATGGAGGGCAGGGTTAGATCGGCGGACGTATGTACAAGGAAGCTAATGGAAACAAATGGGTGACACTGATAAATGGATCATCTAATGGTGCTCTTGAAACAGGAACTGACCAAATTGTCAAACAGTAAGCTCAGACAATTCCTGGAACTAATTTCACCCGCGTTCAGTAAGAAATATCGGTTGTCGGCCAGTCACCTTGCCGCATGATTTATTGTCTATGGTAGATTTCATTCCTTTTATTAACCGTAACCAGGATGCGAAGGAAATTTGATCAACCTGCGACAATGACTACGAATAGTATTCATCTGTACTAATCACGGGAATCAATCACAGAACGGCTGGATCCAGTAAATTTGAACTCAAAAGTCCAAAAATATCCGATCGATGAAATCCATCAAATGAGGAATCCATAGCTATTTCCGCACATACGAATCAATCAGTTGCACATATAACACGATATCTGAATATCATTTAATTTAAATAACAATGCCCATCGAGGAGACGTATTCCTGAGGATCGTTGTTGACGTTTCTTTCGATTCAGCATATTTAGATTCGTCATTCTTCTTCCACAGACTGACATCAGATGTTCCGTATACCCCTCCAAAGGAACAGAGATTTTGCCTTAGTGTATGCCGATGAAGTCGTCTTGCTGGATAACAATGCACAGGCAATTCAAAGCCCGTTAGATCGCCTGGCGACAAAGCTATCTAGGTACGGTACGCATGTTACATCTTCAAAATCCAAGGGAATATTTCAAGACTGGTAGAAGCCTGTACCTACAGTCACCATTCAGGGTGATCGGTTACCTCAAGTACATCGGGTGTTTAGTCATACTTGGGGGAAGTGTTGTGGAAGAGGGCAAATCACGAACTGTAAAATCCAGAGCAGGTTCCGCGAACCTGCAACACTTGTGAGGCCGCCATGATATCCTTTTTTCCTCAAGGGAACGGCGTACAATGTCACAGTTCGTAGTTTTCTTCTCTGT
>LUCM01006158.1:114153-148727 GCA_008360955.1 Fasciolopsis buskii
CGAAAACTAGACGGTTTTTTCCTACTTCCAGAGTTACGGCGAACGGTTGGTTCCCCACCTTACCTCCTGGCTTACAGTCATTCAGGTTTTAGTCCGTGCGTCATTCACGTCAGTTGCGACGGGCTTGTCGGAGGGCCCTGTTACCCAGACCTGATCCATCCTCATTGTCATGTGACCGACGGTGCCGAAACAAAGTACCTCGGGACATATGAAACCAGCACGCGGCCTCATTTTGCAGGGTTATCATCGCATACCCATATTTATGTGCTTACTACTCATTACTTGGCCCATGCGTACTGGAATATCCCCCAACTAGACAAAACATAACATTGAAATAAATTTACATTATAGACAAATATCTTCACTCACAAGAAAAGTCACGAAAATGACCTTTTCACATCCTTGTATTGTCGGTCAGATTATGTCGACATCGAAGTGGAGTGCCGATTTTCAATTCAAATTTACTTTTTGATTTGTTTCCTTTACTTACATGGCGGTCGTGATTGTCATAGGTGATAATGTGTGCAAACGGATTTGACATCCAAAGAGAAACTAGTCTGCTTTAATTCAATCGTCCCCTTTTTCCTGGCGTAAAAACTGGGAGATTGTAGAAGCAACACCGTAATCGGCCTTTGAGTTAGTTTACCCAAAGCCTAGTTGAATTTAACCATTACAAAAGTGGTTTTTATCGCTTCCGATCAGAAAATTTCATCACAGCTACGAAAGATAAAATTTCCGAAGTTTAGAAGTTGTTCTATGAAACTGGGCCACATAACACGTGAGCAGCTTGACCGTTTGCTGGCCATTCGACTCGATTTTAGGATGTGAAATCTGGGTCAGGCTGAACAAAACTCAGTAAAGAATGAGACTAATAAAGGACGGCATTGTCTTCGAGGAGTATCAGGGCGTGGAGTTCAGTGAATTAGGAAGTGGGACAATGATATACATGAATTGCATACACCAGCATGGAAAACTACCAAGTCTGTCCTGGGTGGTGGTAAAAAAAAGAACGACTTGACATAAGATGAACAAAGCCAGTGGAACCAAGCCGATGGCATATTGTGTCTAGTTTTCAGAATTCACTTCAGATTAATCTCTCCGATGAAAGACAGAACGTTCATAATCGTGAAAATAAATGAGGCAATGAATGGAATACATTTGAAATGAAGGCAATAGTGGCAAAAACGGTCGTGCACTTCTAGGGGACGTTTGTTATCTCATCTGTGAATGAACTACAATAAAAGTGTCCTTTTTCGAATTTTTTTTCTTGACTAAACGACTAAAACCATTAACAAATTAACGTTGTGGTTCTTTGGTGTGATATTCACTTATGCGCACTCATGGTTGTTCAACTCTGCTGTGACTATATTCTCTCATCAGATGTTCTTTCTATCGTAAACAAAGCAACTCAGGAGTTGTATGCATTCACCAATACCCAGCCCTCGAGTTTGCTCACTTTTCATTCTGAGCGATAACCGAAAGGCACAGTTTGTCTAGTGAAATGATATTGTCATGTTTGTTGGCCGATTGGATTGTTTTTCAACCTAAACCGTTGTGAATCTTCCTGTCAACATTCTCCATCCCCGTGCCCTCTCACTGCTGGGAATTTTAGTGGGCGAATCACGTTGGTAGTGAACATAGAGAAAGTCTCGTGGATCGTGTGGCCAAACCCTTCAAAAGGATCACTCAGTACAATCTGATGTTGGAAAACGTCAAGAAATTCTGTGACGATCCGGAAGAACAGAAAGTGATTGAACAAATGGTAATGCCATCTGTAGAAATGTCTAGTCTCGTTGTTTACAAGTTCGCTCATCCACCCGAGTGTGAAAAATACGGCCGGTATACAGATAGATTCACAAGTGTCAAATGAAACAAAATCAGTTAAGTCTTATGCATTCAATCTTTGTCACTGTTAGCTGGTTGTCATCGCAACATACTTTCTTGCTAGCAGACACTTTTTCCCCGTGAGCTGAGAACCCTACGCGGTAAGTTGATGGACACCGCTAGGATCGTCGACCATTGGAAGCATGACACTTACGTAGACTTTCCATCTCACATAACATGATTGTTCGCACTACCTCAGTACTTCTACATTTATTCGCTTATTTATGGTAGTCCTTGGATAACACCAATTTTGAACATTTTACAGTCCACTGTTCTAGGGAGAGAGAGAATGCCAAGCTGATAAACGGGGGTAAGACGATGGTTCATATTACTTAAAATATGGGCTTTCAGCTGACGTAATGGAAGCATGTTGATACTTCGAGATGGCCGAATCACTGGCCGGCTAAATAAATCGCTGACTGAGTGGATGGTTTGCTGATTGGCTGTCGAGAATGCAAACGAGTAGACACAACAAGGTGACAGACATCACAGATTTATCAAATAAGTTGGCGGGAACTGATAGCTTGTCTGAATGACTGGCTAATATACTGACTCTGGCGACAGACTTTGGCGATAGGTTTTGTGACTGGATGACACACTAACGGAATGGTTTCGGCAACTGACTGGATTTGGGAATGACGGACTGACTAAATGACCTTTGTGAAAAACTGGCTCATCGCCTTTTGTGACTAGCCATTGTGGCCAGTCGACCGACTGGAGGACTGACTGACTTTGGTGGCTGACTAACTAAATGAGGATCAGTCAAACAGGTTACCTTCAACATACTGATTCCTCTGATTCCACCAGATAGAACTGAAGTTCAAACTGTCTGCTTTGGTCAAATAAACCCAAGAAAAGACTGAATAAAGAACAGGAAATAAATGTTTATCGGGCAATATAAGCGGTATTTGTGGTGTCTATTTTCTGACATTTAGGTGTTTTAATTACGCCTTAATAGTTACATGTTGTTTGCTAACTGAAGAAACATTTGCCAAACATGGAAATTTCTCAAGAATTTTAGTACAGTCTTCTTCATTATGGTTCTGTTTGGTACTCTTGTTGACTGAATCTTGTTACTGCCTTAATTTAACCAGCTGGTAATAGTGTTTTATATAAAAATCTGTACACGATTCAAAAGATTACTTGTGTAACCATTGGCGACCAGATTGCACCGACCACACCGAAAGTGATCTATGCTAGCTAACAAGGCATTTCCTTTTCTTATAACGCTAATCCATTTAAAATCAAAGACTGTAGGTATTTCCAGTCGAAATTTCAGAAAATCAATGCTTATCTGAACCATAATTTAGAAAGAAATGTTCAGGAACTGTTTTACCAATTCCTGGGAGTTAAAACCCTGTATCCATTTTGTTATCAAGGTGTGATATTTGTTTCAATAATGAAAGATTTCGATCTCTTGTGATGAAGATTTCATACACAGTAACAATTTCCCAGTTGAAAGCTACTGATATGCCTTTCTCCTGTACCAGATTCGTTCATCGTGAGTCCAAGACCCGGATGATCTATAGTGCATATGCACTAACTCATATTTAGCCGCTGGACTAGTTAGTTTTCTCCTGATCCACGGTAAATTATAAAATATCCGACGCATTTGGTGTGCTACTTTAATTCCCGTCCACAGCAGTTTACAATCGGGGGTGCGGGGCATTTGTCCAAGTGAGCCCATCACCTGCCTACCTAACGTGCAACTTTCATACTCGTAAATTGTGGGATTATGCCCGGCGTGAAGTTTTTCAATGGATTTAATTATCTAATGTTATGTGGCATTAGTAAATAATAATAAACGGTTACTAAGCTGTGACTTGGGGCAACTCTGAAAATATGCTCAATTACGAAACCTCGGAGTCAGTTTCCCTAGTTTATACGAGTCACACGACAGTAAATCCCATTGCGAAAAACACCAGAGAGAACAGTGACACGTATACGTCGCAAGTGATTCACTGATTTACAACTGGAAGAAATCTAATGAACAACAGCGATCAGTTTTTGACTTTCCTGCACTCGTTTTTGCAGCGTAAACTACTGTTGGACAATAGCTTTCCTTGGCGTTATCCAGTGTACACTTTCAAACGATTAGTCATCAGTCACAGTGACGTCTTCACTTGTGTGTTTTTTTTGAAGAGTTAACCCATCAAACTTATAATATTAAAGTTAGGTTGAACACTATTCGCCTCCTGAACCAGGGGCTGAATCACTTACAGCTGAGGGATGAAAGCCAATCCACAAGCAACGTCTCATATATGGGTAGTCGGGGTTCATATATATGCACGTAAACACGTAGATACGCTGTTCCGTAATTAGAACATTGCAACAATGATCAAATATCACCTTGGTGAATAACTTAGCGGCCGAGAAGAAAGTGATCATGCGCACCATAATTTAGCAACATCACATTAGGTGAATGCAGTCGAATGTATCGTGTAATTTCCTATCATATGCACACATATACATGTAATATTTGAATACTTTCTCCCATTTCGATCAGTTTCATAGTAAAAGATTACGGTTAGGATAATGAATCGCTCTTTGTAACGAATAACGTAGACTAACTGTGCGAAGCAACGGTTTGCCACGCTGGTTTATCTCAACAATATCTATCAGCTAAGATCATATTTGCTTTCAGCATTTATCTTCCCGGGTGAGTATAAAATCATTATCAGTTAGTCAGGTGAATGGTACCGACTTATCACTCCTCTACCTCGTACTATATTTGATCTGCCTAGCACAAGGGGATTGGTGAATTGCTCAAAGTTATTGATTCGCAAATGCACCGTGTTGAACAAAGCGGTCGAATGGAACTACTGGAACGCGAACTGCTGTTTTTGGACTGTCCGGAAAAGCTTGATGAGAATTACAAGCAGTTGTTTGATCGATACAAAAGGTGAGTACATGTACGTCGGAATCGGTTTCATTTCAAACCTGGACAAGATCCTGCTTTTGTGATCGTCTTAGTTCAGCTGTGCAGAAACGGTTCATTTTTATATCGGCTTCCATGCTGAATGCAAGCAACCGTTGCAAAGACCTTCCTCCGAGCTGAGTCGCGATTTCAACCAAATTATGCTCACTATCACGTGATTGACGGTTTTAGGTCTAGTTGGTCAAAATTGACAGGTTGGGGTTGAGTGGTCATTCAATCGATATCTTGGTGGATGTCAACCCACATTAGAGGGACTTAGGATTAGATTGTGCTACCGCCAAAAGTCACGAAGGAACTTGTTGTTGTTTTCGCTTACATTCTGCTTAAGTTCAGATCATTTATCATTTATCGAGGTGTAGAACGTCTGACATGATCACAGACGAGATACGTCCGGTTCAGTGTAAGATAAAAATACATTTTTACAGCTGTTAACGCGTACTAGGCATCACGAAGCAATTGGTGAACACGCAAGATTACCCAAGAAAACACGCAGCCTCAAACATCACTGAATCTGTCAAACGTAACAGGAAAATAACCGGTAGCTGGCGGAACCTCGGTGACTTGTTATTAGTTAAAACAGATACAGATAACTAATCGAAATCTAGACGTAGTTTATGATGAGACGTTGAAGGATAATTCTCAATAGTTTGTTTCTTTGCATTGTTCGCTTTAAAATGCCGAATTATGTTAAGAAGTTAGCATCATCTGTTCTGTACAACGTCTTTTATGTAGAGTTCCTCTGCTGGAGGATATTGAACTTCCAGCCCCGGTGATATTAACAAAGCCGGAAGTTTTATTCCTCCTCCGACAACAGCAGCCTCCGAATTTAGTCGACTCCTCGGTGGGCGACGTGAATGGTCTTCCGCCTACTTCACCATCAGACACCTCGTACGGTTACGACTCAATTCACAACGATGGTCAGGATAATCCGAGCTCACCAAACAAGTCAGGTTTTGGAGATTCGGCATCGAACGCGAATAAACAGCTCGACAAGACGAAAAATGCACCACATCAGACGGATAGTCTTCGACGTCAGCGCAGCGTTTACGGACTACCTGTACTGCTTACCCGATGGGATCCGCCTTCAGCTTATCAAGTTTCCAAGTTGAATATATCTATTCTTGATCGAGTACGGTCCACGAGGATACCAGCTGAGTCTCGCAGGACGGTACCTCGTTCCTTGCTCCGAAAGGGCATGCTGAGATTACGCGAAGCACAAGGCAAAGTGAGTGAAGTCACTTGATCTCTACAGTACACGAATGTTGACCAGTTTGTATGTGAAACAAATCTGCTCTTTCGGTTCCAAATAGACCAAGGTGTGAAATATTGAAGTTCATCTCAACTTCTTGGTAGTCCAACGACCCTTATAATTGCCGCCTAGGCAACAGTCTAATCTCGGTTGGACTTAACAGGTTAGAACTACACGCAGCGGTAAATTGCAAAAAAATGGTTACTGCTGCCGGTGAAAGCCGTGTAGAAAAGATCACAACGATACTGGTTACTTTTTCAGCTAGTTTGAATATTGTTGTTTTGTAGTTTAAATCGTGAGTGCTAAGCCGCGGTCTGTGAGGTCGAAAAGCCAAGTTCTGTCCCAGCATTCATGTCCGTTCTTATAATGTTAGGCGGACCGAGGAGCAAATTGGTTGGTTTTGCAATCAACTGTATGAATGCTTTCGTCGTCCAATCAGCAGCGATAGGTTGGCCAATGGGCTGGTCGCGAGCTCAGCCGTCCCAATTCATCAGAGGACGATAACCAAATGATACTCAAATTCCAATAGATACAATTTACGGAACTTATTGTCTCGGAACGAATATCCGACGCAGTATTGTGTCTAAATTTTCCTTATAGTTTCGAGCAACTCAGGGTGGCTTGGTTTTAACGTCCTCTTTGCCTATGCTCGAAACGAATGAACGTATATGCAGTACGCGTCCGCCCCTTCAAACTTACTGGTCACCCGCGCCTCCACTGTGGTAGTCCCGTTGTGCGGTTACCAAGACCAATTCAAGGATGGTCTTAGAAACATCCACTTTGAACCTTTGGTCGGAAAATAAAATCGGTAGAACAGCAAGATGAACCGTAGTAAACAAAACATTTTAATCTTTCGTGATTGTTAGTCCAGTTAATGTCTTTTGACCAATTTAATTCAAGAGTTCGCGGCTCCCTGTGCTTTAATTGATCGGCTGACCGGCGATTTTCGTTCTTGCGACTCTGCAAATTGCCACGGACAGAAAAGGGATACGGCCGTGGTAAATGATGGGTCACACTGGCCACGTCACGGTAACACCACTGAACTATGGTGAAAATGAGAAAAAGCTTACCATACAAAACTCTCGCGCCCACGACGCTACCGTTGTTTTTCCGTACTTGCTTATTCTGCGAGTGTGATTGCCCCTTAGTTAAGTTTAGGAATTGGTGTGATGGGCATTACCTTGCCCTCAATTCGAGGATGAGCCAGGTGGCATAGAGATCACCAAGTAACGTATATTGGAAAACCGAGAATAATTGAAGTCGGCAAACGGATCAATTATGTAAGGAATGGATTGAACCTGTAACATCTCTCGTATCAGAGCCAAGTAAGATTTGGCATACTGTATGTCGACAATCAAAATATAATACAGGAAGATAAGATGCAACTGAAATCACGAACGTACAGGAGAAGCCAAATCAAAAGAACATGGTATTGAACCGGGTTGGAAAATGAGTTTTATGTTCGTATTAGGGAAGAACAGAAGGCGAACTTTTGCAGCATAATGCTAAAATTTCATCGGCAGTGCATATCCTCGCGCCCGAATCGGGACGCGAACCGGGGACGAACGACTTTGAGTCGAACGCCTTAGCCATTACACAGGCTCTAAACGGTTTGTTCAACTTCACCACATCATGGCCCACATTTTCGTCACTGATTTGCACGGTCATCCGTCCCAGTTCGGGCGTAGTAGATATGCACTCCTGATCATTCCAAACAGGGATAAAAGAGCTGTATAGTGATTCCATGGTTTCCTTACGGTGAGTTGAGTGATGATATCACATGGTGAATTATTTCATGAAAACATTCAATCTTCTACTAACACATAACAAGATGTTCATATACTTTATGAACTTCAAGTTTTTGCTGAAGCAAGATCGGCGGAAACAGGTGAGGAGAAAGGCAATTGGATAAATCCAATGTACGTCCCATTTTCAAAAAAGCTCAGATCCGGCCGAGGAAAAAGTTAATTATATTAAATTTGATGAATCACAAATAAGGAGGTAATTGTCATCACGGGTGGGAAATGAGTGGCTCAGTAGTATCACACATATCTCACGGATGAATGGGCATAGCAGTCATTGTAGTCTACTTGTCCGGAGTATTTGAAGTTTGAACCGAAGTCCATCCTGGACCACCGAGCGGCAGAATCACGTGACCTGGCCGACACGCGCAGGTGTAGATTATCGAGTGGGCAGGGTTTCAGTTTAAACTTGTCACGCGACCATACACCCCCTGCCCCTCTACACAAGTCCCGGATTCAAAACTCGGGTACGTGGTGGATGTGCGCTACTGACGAGCTCCAACACGGGCGAAACCCGAGTCTGATGCTGCCCGAGAGAGAGCTGGACTCGAGGATAGCCCAGAGTTTTTGTGCAGAAGGGACAGGCCGACGATACAGTCATTCAAGCCAAATTACTGTCAATCGCACAATATTACGAGATTGACCATTGGACCAATTCATCCTACGGTGCTTTGGTTTCGAAAATAACAAAATAACTAGAAAAGGAGTGTTAGGCGACCAAAAGCTACGTGCTTCAGTAAAGTAGACTGAAGTACTTCGCCATGTACCTAGAGTAGTTCAACGAATGCAACTAAGGGATCATGGTGAGTTGTTGATTTCACACGACTGAGAGCGGTTCAGACGAGGACATCTCTTTACGTCTGAGAAGGGGTATGAGGAGCCTTATAATCAAGTTAAGAGCGGCAGATGAAAGGATCATGGAGCGAAATCGTCCCATGGCACCAGGGAATTTAGAGCTTTTGCGATTAGAGTGACGACCACTGAATGCCACAGATCGAAAATCGAAACCCAAACAGTGATTGGTCTGTCCAATTAATTAATGACCTATATGGAAAACTTTTAGTACCATACTTAGCAGTTGCAAAGGAAAAGACATTGAACAGGCAGTAGGCGACGTTTTAGGTTTAGAAAAATATTAACAGAACTGTTGTCAAACGATTTAGAGATAACGGAAAAATTGTCGGATGTATGGAAGTAGCATTATGGCGGTCCAGATTGATCGTGTTAACTTTACTATTTTGTTCAAACAAAAGCCTAAAAAAATAAATTCACACAATTCGTGGATGACGCGATTAATGTTTTAACTGTGAGTAATTGGTGACCTTTGAAATTGTGTAGAACTTGACTGCGGTTTCTATTTGCTTTCAGAGGATTGTGAGCTAGTTCATGTAAGATACTGGAACTGTCACTTCTGTGAATAACCTCAATCTCATCTACTTGAGAATACTTGATCACGTGGTGCACGATAACCCAATAGCAAGGCACGCCACTGGGACAACGAAAAGGGGACCAAAACAGAACTTCCGTCACATGTTTCATAGTACTGACACTTCGTGTTTTCGGATATAGCCTTTGTGTTTGTAATGCAGACAGTAATGAATTTACAAACTGAATCTGTTTATTCACCTATCTCAAAATATTAGCAACCGATCCGACAGTCGGCGAGCTCGTAGTACGGCCTGAAGCAGTAACGCAGTAACGTTATAATACACTCTTATGGTGCTTTTTCGAGGTCAATGACATTCAAGTTAGTGGACATTTCTGAAAAACTAACATTTAACGGTATCGGTTAGTCGCGACCGTGTGTGGTTATCACGACGATATAATTGTAGCGAGCCCCTCAAATACATCTACGACAGGGCACCTGATTTAATAGCCGTATTTGCAGAAGACTACCTGACTATTGGGGGTCCAAGCCTGTTTATCCTTGAGGCTCAGCCTGTACACGCAGCGGTGGTATGTACTCTCTCAATTCAGTCCGTTGACTCATTGCTCCCCACCCCGCCAGTCACACCTACGAAAGCCAAGTTGGCAAAATTCACATGTAACGATTGGATGTCTGGTTTGTCAACTGATAGCTGCCTCCCTCACCAAGGTAATGACGGTCATTATTGCGTTCTAACCGTTGATTTCGGTTAGCGGACTCCATTTGTAACCATTTAGGGTATTCCAAAACCTTCATGCATCTAATGTAAAAGTTGATCAAATATAAATCGCAAATAATTTGCGTTTAAATGGATTCCATTGTTTCTCCAAGTTTAACATACTAATAAATTATTGTCACCTGTTGCAATTTGTTTCTAACCCTTTTTGTATCCCAGTGGACGGATACCACGTGCTTTTTACTAACCGATCAATTTATTATCGGCAAGTCTCACAAAGGCACTTCGAAGAGTCACATCAAAGTACACAGACCGCCAATTCGTCTGGACAAAGTAGTTGTTCACAAACCGAGTGATGTCAGTAAGTTTGTTAATTCGTGATCATTTATTTCGATATACCTGCTCCTCGCGGTTTCTGATGTATTATGGCCTTGTGCGTGGGTGTCATTTGCGCCCTTATTCTGGCACACGGGGACCAAACAACTTGTTGTTTGAATTGATCATTTATTTTATTCAGATTTGTTCTTTTTTCCTTTCGGTGTGCGTTCCTTGACGTAAATTAATTTCACCATGGGACGGAAAAATGCTTGGTCCAGCCAGGTGGGGGTGACAAGGAGATGACGTTACCTTGACTGTGGAACGTGCTTCTACACCCAAGGTTGTCGTTGTTGTTACAAAGATATAAGTAATAGTACTTCTCAGTCCCGGCTCCTAAGGAACTCACGAATCTTTTGTATTTTACTTCCTTTATTAGTGAAATAAGAGTGTGCATCGTTTTCAGGAAGAAGACCGCGGCCAACAGAGGGCTGCCAAGTGAGGAATTTGACCGGCTGTTGGAAGATTTCAGCCGGCAACCTTCGAGTCCAAACGGAACGATTTTATCCGTTTGACCACCGCCGGTCAAAGCCTGGAAACCTTGTACAGCTGTTTCATCCCTTTTAGTAACTATGAGCACTGCATATTCACCGTGCCGGAACTGGGACGTGAACTCGGAATGAACAATTTTGAGTTGAATGCCTAAGCCATTACGCTAGCCGGGCTGCACGGACGTTATGCCATCGAAAATCCAATAAAAACCAATACGGAGACATGGTTCGGTGATAAAACTATCTGTGAGTGCACTTGCAAATTGCAGTCACTTAATTCGTGACGAATCAAAAACAGCCTCCCATGCTAGATAAAATCCTTGATGGCAAACTATCCCGAGTAACTGTAATTTATTTTCAAACATTACTTTCAGTATTACGGTTTTTCCCCGCGAACTGGCCCGTGTGGGTTGGGATCCACAGAATTTTCCCAAAGGGTGGTTAGAGTCGACGGGTGATACTTACCTTAAGAAGGAATACCTACGGTAGTGGAAACGTTGGCGCATTACATCTACCAACAACGCTGTTATTAACATTATATCATTCACAATTAAAACCAATACATGGCGCATCGATTTTCCGATATGCTCCTTACGTCATTTGGTCCTGATATTGATCATTCACCCTTTCTTGCCATCTTTTCATTTCTGGGTTGGTAGTGGAATAAACAAGCAACCGAAATCAGAGCACTCTGCTACAAGTTTGGCCCTTTTAAAATTGGGAACTGAAGCAGATGTACACGATTTCCAAAGAAGCCGCTCTTGAAGATCAGTTGTCAAACTGGAATGCTATCTATGATTGAGTGACCAAAACTTATTGCACTTCTTCGTAGGGCTCTGCTCACTGAGCTTGGGGTTTAGACCCAAAAACCTCATCGCCAGTCGAGGTGATATTGTCAGTGAAAGTGCGCAGTTGTTGATGTTCTTCTGTTGACATTGACTTTGGCACTGAGCTGCCTCGACGACCTTGACTTGGGAACTATCCGTCTGTTTTCCCCCTGATCTCCGTTGGTTTGACCTTTGACCTCGGAAGGTTGACATTTAGCTTGAAGAGATTGATCCGTCGTAATTGTGTGCCATTATTTTTATTTCCAGTATGTGAATACTGTATGATTCAGTTTAGTAGACAGATCCGAATAGCTGGCTCAGATATGTGATCATGGGTCTGCATGACTTAAATTCCGGTTTGCGGATTTGCTGGAAAACAGGAGCATAAATCTTATGCCTGTGTAGGATGCAGATTCGGCGTTTCTAAACGGAATATTTAGAGTCGAGGAGAATGTTCACAGTAGAGGTATCACGAGCAGTAATGCGTTTGTTTAGCATGGTGTTGATTAGTGAAGCTCCAGATGTCCTGCTCACTTTAGGAATCGATTTCTTTTGGACGAAGCGCACAGACGGAAATCCTTTATAATAAAACCTGGAAATAGTACTGCTGTGTTGCTAACCAATCATCCCCTAATGAGTTGATAATTGACGAAAATTGTTTCAAACAATATTCCCGAAAGTTTGAAAATGTCCACAGTGCGTGGGTTTGCCAGTAGTACTGCCTACGAGTTTCCGGTATCTCTTTCAATAAGCTCTTTGTAAAGATATGAAGACTTCTGTCTTACTTAAGGGTTTCTTCCACAAAACAGCTTTCAGTCCACGAGGAAGGAGTAAATTCTGTGATTTGCATGTCCGGATTTCCTTTGATCGAAACTGGTTTGACTTTATTCAGGTTGCCTTGGAAATCAACTCTCTCATTTTGACTTTAATTATATATATATATATATATACTTAAAGTATACGCATCTAGACCAGATTATTAATCCATGCTTGCATCAATCTCGCCAGTTTCAATATACACCAGATTTGTTGACAGAAAATGGGCCTGAATATAAGGATAACCTAAATTCTATCAGAACGTTTGCATCTAAGATAGATTCCCTAGTCTCGAATTGGAGCAGCCACCATCCAGCTCGCTGCTCAGGAACTCTGGACAGCAAGTTGCCTCGTTACGTTTGTTTAATATGGATTACTTAGATAAACGCCATTCACTGTACAATCACCCGACGATATCAAAATCTGTCCTACGATATACGGTAAGTATACACGCATGCATACATTTATTCCGTGTTTGGTCTATCCACTCCAGTGGTATACAAGTCAGAAATGACGAACTATGATGAATAGTTTGGTCCAATGATAACCAGATCACTATTTGTCATCTTTTCCGTCCAAGGTTGGTTTGCCATTGCCGTTCTGGATGACTTTAACATGATAATCTGTGTCTACACTTTTCACTCGGACAAAGAAAACTGTGATGACTGGTGCCAAGCCGTGAATGGGGCAAAGGTGAGTACTGTCATTCCTAATCAAGCGGTTAGTTATTTCTGTATGAAATTGTTCAAATGCACCGGCAAATTGACTGTTGTATTTGACTAATGTTTCGGGTGGAGCGGATAGTGTTTGGTTAGCTTGATTGGTTATTTTGCACGATAGAAACACATAAAGTGAATTTCACGTAATTCGTATTGCAGCAATAAGGGTCGGATAGTCAGTGAAGATCACAAGAGCAACGTTTTGTATGAGTGGTACAATCACGGAGCAATACATCAAATAGGATCATACGTAGGTCAGCAACAACCGGTAGGACTCACAACCCTTATCCACACACTGATTTGTCATTTCCCGTGGTAGTCTTGGTAGACGTCCACTGAGACGGACCTTTTGCGACCGGGATCAAAACAAATGTGTAGTTAAAAACTGCTTCCCCGTATGCCACTTCACTAACTGCCGAAAAGCTTTTCTATTTACCGTAAGAATAATTCCTATTCCTAAATCGCGTTGGGAAAGGTACTGACAGGAACTGCTTGTATAACACCTTGCGCAGTCCAAACGGCAGTCGGTTGACGGATTCAACGAATTTAAGATGATTTTAACTGGTAAAATCTACAGATTCCGACTGGATTCAAACCATCTAATTGATCTCTGGACAGGATGCTTACAAGACCGATTTGACCTTACCATCATACAGTGTAGCTTGGTTATCTAAGACCCCAATCCATATCCTGGTATGCGTGACTGGATCTGGCCTTTAAATTTCCTTGTATTTAGCACCAGCTTTTCTCGTTTATGAAATTATTTGGTTTGGCATTCGACTTCTGTTTTCAGGAACGCTATCTGGAATTGATGCGACCTGAAATAGTCTACGTCAGCTCACAGGGAACCATACCTCCTAATTGGTTTTTTCGAAAGAGAAGCCCGTCATTACCGAAGGACCAGCAGCATCAGTCGCCAAGTGGCACTTTGAATGAAAAAAAGAATCGGACTCTACTGAGTTTATCAAACTCAACACGCGAAAACGATTCGGCTGTTGTAAAAGTTCCCTACCGACGGCCGGTTCGTCCAAATTTGTTCAGTCCACCGAAGGACTCCACCCTGATGGTATCCGATAATCGAGCAAGACCGGTTCAGACACCGCAGCTAGAAGGCAGGCGCACAGTGACTCCCAATGGACATACTCGGACTACATTCTTCTTCAATCCGACACAATCAGGACAAATGCGATCGGACTCGCCCGTGACCACCCCAAACGCAAGCAGTGCAACAATACGAGCAAATGCTGAGGGTCAGGGGTCATCACAATCCTACCCAAAGGACTCATTCCGCAGATCGGTGCGTTCAGAACCGGCACAACTTGCCGAAATGGATGTAACTGATGGGTTCTCAGACGTTTTAGCTGAATTCCCTCCGGGATCACGAAAGGATAGAATAATTGAGATAAAGAATCCGTACGGGACAATTCGGTTACGCGACGAATCAATGCAATCCACACCAGATTTAAAGCAAATAATGCTGGATACTCCACGACGTGAACCGTTCAGCTTTGCAAGTACAGATTCACATGTGTTAAACGGAGGCTCAATAATTCATCAGGACAGATTGCGTGCACCAATCTATCGATCGACTATGCAAATCTTTCAAGGAGAAACACAGTCGAGTACTACACGATGCTAGGGTTGAAAATAGTTGTGATTTAACATGTGGGAAGTTTCTCAAGTCTTACAGTTTATTCAATTTCCGACATCGCTCCTCTAGTGCCTTAGGTGTACACACGTCGGTTATCGACATCCCTTACAAGCGGCCTCCGCTGCATTTACATTAATTGGTCGAAAAAGAGCAAAAATTAATTTGGACAACTACTTTTTTACTCTTGAACTCGATTACCATTTGAGAGTAGAATAAATGACAAAGCCTATGCAATAGCAAACACAAACCCGGCTAAATGTAAAGCGCAATAAAGTTGACAATGCAACTTTTAAACAACTCGTATGTCTCAGTGAACCTCAGAACCAATCAGATGACTCTGTGAGCTAACAGTGATTTTGGTATTTAAATTTTCTTGACCAGTTCTGTTGTTGTTGTTGTTGTTTTTGTTGTTGTTGTTGTTGTTGTTGTTGTTATTACTATTGCTAATGTCTTCGTCTTGATGACGGGAACGTTGGTCCATATTGTTTATTTGGTTTTGGGTCCGATATTTCAAATATCTTATTTTACTAATCTAAAAAACAGTACAGCGATTGCAGTAACAAAAACCGTGAACAGGACTCACTGATTTGACTATCGCATTCGGACGGCTAGCTCCCTTTGTTATCACTGCAACCGGATTGGTCAGGACCACTTTTCTGTAAAAGGAATACAAACTCTGATTGATCGGTTCCTCTTCGCTCTTATGAGACATTATTAGAAATTGAATGACTATTTTGGTTTTGTGTAGATGGACATCGTCTAGCTCATCCTTCGATCAATCATTTTACAAAAACAGGCCTTGAACTGACTCCCCTTAGACAATGTTCGCCACTTGCCTAATTCTTGCCTTGTTACCTGAAAATATCTATCGGCATTTATGGCATCAAGTCAAACCTGTTCTGAACAATGCAGCTCGGAACGGTGTTTTTTTATTAGTCACGAGTCATTCCTTCATAGATGCAAACGAACAAAGTGCTTGGTCGTTAGTGGCCTCAGTAATTTTTCACCCCGGCCAGCTGCCTCCAACATTAAGCATCCTATCCTGAGTGAGCAATGCCCTCTCAAAGACTTCAATGCACCCGTACTGACCGGGCAGCTTTCACTTGTTGCTGCTGTCATCTGATCACTGGATTTGGCTACCTACTAACCATCGCGTTTGTGTTGACTGGTCACTGCTTTCCGCGTCAAAATTAATCCATATTTCACACAAGACTATAGGTCGTACTATTCGTGATGTGATTTGGCTTCGGGCATGATTTGAAAGACCCTAATAGTAGTTTTAAATGCGCCTAGTATGTTTGCGCTCCAGTGTTGCGACACAATCACTACTGCTTGCACACACAAACTCGGAAAAATCCGTAAGAGATGTGAATTTCAATTCGAATAACTCTACTATGATGATTCGTGATTAGTTTGAAAAATCGTGATAGTCTTATCGGGAATGAAAACACCGCTTTCATTTTCCTCATCTGGGAGTCGAAAACGTGCGTCGAGATCAAACCACCCAAGTCCAAATTATCCGACCGGCATATCCATTATAAAAAAGGTTTGATTACAGCTTGGGGGACATAAATGTGGGTAAGAAAACCATAAATGGATTTTTCATTTATTTAAATAGATAGCCGTTTATGTAAGGCGAATGGGAGCATCCAAATTCTTAGACGTATTATCATTTGAATATTGAAGGCATTACTTAAAATCCTCTCCCAATCTGGAATGATCTAGGCATTGCACAGGAAGGAGGACTACTGAATATCATCCAAGGCAACAGCTGAAAAATCCTGACCTGGCAATTCGGATCAGCGAAATGGTAACACATACTTTGTAAGCGAAGGACCCCTGGTTCAAACCCCACTTGCGACAATAGGTATGCACCACCGATGAACTCTAATGAGGAAGAAACTCGAGTCTATTGCCTACCGAGTACAAGGTCGACATGAGGTTTGTGCGTCGAGAGTGAACTCCGAAGGGTAGTCAGTTTCAGCAAACATATAAACCCTTTGTTTAAAGTCAGAGGTAGTGGATTTTTCAGTTTCCACCCAAAACCAAATGCGTACTAATCCGGGGACATAACCTGTGCGGTTTTGGTCATCAGTGAGAACGCATGTCACGGAATGTGCAGAAAGAAACGTGGCCATTTAAGAGACCATTCTGAGAAAGCTCCCAGCTTCGACACTTCAATCAGATGACTCTCCAGGCATGCAGACGTGGTCGAAAGCCACGGTTATCACAACTAATTTGTTAATTTCATAGACGTGTTTGCCAATACTCCTCTGAGCATCATAACTGAACAATTAATATTATGTTCCATTGAGTCAAATGGCAAATTCTCATCTCTCATTTCACAAATTCACATTCGCATTGGACACGTCGAAAGCATTCTTTGGTGACGTTCATTCGGCAGAGAAAATGGAATGTTCTTGTTTGATCAAAATTCAATAGCGCCATCTTTGCTCTGTTTTGTGCTCTTTCGATGTGAACAGATTTAATCGTCATAACAAGTATCGATACATTCACTCGCGTTATGGTGTACTGCCTCACGTGAACCCATAACTGAGGTTTTCTTGGTTTGAAGGATTCCAAATGATGGCATGTCCCATAATCCGTGCAATACTGACAATGGTTTGACCAACTGATCAGTTCTGTTCATGCAACTAGTAACTTTGCATCAGTATGTCCTGTTCTTGGCCGCGTCCTCGCAACACTGAGTACAAGCAAGAGAATAGCCAGCGAATGGCGAGCAAAAGAGACAACGGGAAACGGAAATAATTTGAATGCGAGAACGATACAGACTGTCGCATTCGACCAAATCCCTTCACGTCTATAATCCTCACCTTGGTGGATCTCGTAGACCCCAAACCGATCATCTAACTCAACCAACTGAAGATAGCTTATTGGTTAATGTTTCCATACTCAATTGTCAGATTTTGAACTGATAACCAAGATCCGTCATTCGAATATCAACTGCTTCGAAGGGTCTCGCATATATAGGAAGTCGATATGCGAACATGACTAATGCAAGTCCCCTCAGTCTACTCAAATTCAATGTCTGTTAGACTGGTTGATCACTTCGGATCAATTACTCAAGCATAATATCACAAGTGGCAACATATCCTAGAGATACCGGGAAGAAATAAATAACCAGTTACTGAAAAGCTTATTAAACCCTCACTCCGCTGAGCAAATGTTTCGGAAAAGTGGAGCTGGACTGATTTTACTGTTGCAGTGCAAGCGGATTTCATGAACGCAACACAAATCTCATGGACCAATAAACACCAACTGAGCCATCTGAATAGATGAACAAACTTCACCCAATATACGACCAATTGGTGATAAGTGGTTGCCGAAATAACGAACTTATATTCCTCACCAAGCTACCCTTTGCAAGAACAATCTAAGCTAGCAACAGCATTTCGTGATTTGAATGTGCGAAATGCCTCCCAAATACAACTCCACTAGTATTCTGATGGTCGGACAAAACATGCAACATAACTGGATCTTCACCCACAAGCCCCATGTTATCCGCATATTCTAACTCATGCAATTCACACCATGACCAACTATTAATACCAGTAATCTCACGTGAAAGCAAGGTGACTTCTCTAATCATCTCAATCACAAACGGCAAAAGATGGATTGAGATGGGGCAATCATATCTAGCACCATATTTCTCGCGAATCTCGGATGAAAGATCGCCGCTAGCATGAATTCGGTCACGGCGATTCATGTGCAAAGATTGGAAGAGCGAAATGAATTTCTTTGGAACTCTAAACAGCTGCATTGTCACCTGAACCTGATGGCGTCTTAAAATCACGAACAAAAGTGTGCTTGACCCTGTGATTGGTGGTTGGGCATCGGTTCTAACACCTGGCATATGTAGAACATGTGGTTGAAACAACCCCGATGATGGGTCGGAAACCGGCTTGATTATCTCGTGTACGCAATTCCAGAACATTAGATGGACGGTGAAAAGCGATGCCTGGAAGTCGTTTGGATGAGATACTTAGCAGGCGAATTCCCCAGTTTTACACAGCAAGACCAATCGTTCTCCCTATGACCGGGGGTGGTCAAGCGGTTAAGGTCGTGGCGTTTGAGTGTGAAAGTCTCGGTTTCGAATGCTCCCGTCGCTAGTTAACTTCTCCATTTGGCCGCCCTCTGTTGATCGCAACCCCCCTTTCCTGGAAAATGATATACATTGTTATTTCATTAATAAAACAAGTGGGAAGTCACGATTCATACCATTCCAGAGGTATTTGTTGCTTTCTTCAGGTCGACTCGATGAAATTTTTTAACTCCATTACTAACACTTTGCTACCAATCTTGGAGAATGACAATGAGAACTAAACTGGTCCAGCGGACCGCGTACTTTGAAAAAACTGATCTCTGTAATAGGCTTCATCTCTGATGAGAGACTATTGTCTAGTGTATATCTGCCCTGCTTCGTTTTCAGGCATATAGTAAAGATAGTAATGTATAGTAATGTATAAAAAATGTCACATTTCAAACAAAAGAACGGATAGAATAGGAAAAAACCTAAATTCATCAACTTCTTAAATCAAAAATCTCACTGATCAGTTATTAGATTAATAGACCAACTGAAAAGGGTTGTCACGGGGATTCATAGAAGGACGCGGGCGTTTAACTATAGCATGCTTCATCAGTTTAAGACCGGAAGACGTTGATGCGATTGGACGAAAACGTTTTTCTAAGCAGTCGGACTGTTAGATTTAGGAAGGGCAATAATAGTGACGGGTCTTCAACAGTCGGGATGGAAGAGTAGATTAATTACGAGTTAATTAGAGAAGTAAATGCATCGGTCAGATCCATAGAACCATGCCTTAAAAGAGCTGAGGACAGACTGTCAGGACCAACCCCTATGGTAATCTTAGTCTTGCGCAGAAGGTCCAGCAGCTCTTCGCTAGAAGAACCTGTAACTATCGTATCATCATCATCCTGCCCGAATATGACTGGGGTATAGTTGAAAGGATGGATGAAAACATGGTTGACGCTGTAGACATTAGCAAACATTTCACATGTCCCTTTATCTTCCAACACAACAGTCGAATGCCTTGCCAGTCGAGAGTTGGCCGGCGAAAGATCCATTGTAGCAGCGAGCCAAATAAACTGCTGTCGAAAGTGTTCTGTCAGATTCTTCTGGCGATGCTCGTGGAATATTTTCGTGAATCGTTTGATTCCTCGATCATCTTAATTTTTGTGGAGCAGTACTTTTAACCTGTCAGTGAAGGCCGGGGCTATTGTCGACAGCCGGAAACCTCTCGATTTCCCCAAGTATCTCTCTCTATCCACAACTTCTTATGGTCATTTGGGAGGATCTTGATCAACTAGCTTCTCAGAGCCTTATGCATCTCATTGTTTATGATATCAGCGAATAGAGTCTACTGTCCAGTAGCAAAAGAACTGGGGTCAAAAAATTGTCATCGTTTGTCATGCGCAAATGGTATATTCCGTTGGGCGTGGGTTATCCCTAGTGTGCACCTAGTATTCGCTCGGATAGGAGGCATTTAAATTTCGCGATAACTCCATAGATAGCCCCAACTGGAGTAGGTGACTATGAATGGGATTCAGCTGCGCAGAAGGAGTAGATATCGTTTGGATGCGACTGCAGACCAGAGCGTAGACCAAAGCGCGGTCTGAGTCCAGAATGATCGACAGTCTTCGAATGATCCAATCCGCTGCTGATTAATGGCACCGTGTTCCAATTAGGTCCAATGATATGAAAAAGAATGAGGGCACCTAGTGAACCACTGCTTATTTTTATGACAAAATTTGTTCTCCAGGAACAGTTTATGGTTACAAATAGAGCCTTTGTTGAGTCGTTGGGCTGGGGCAACAAATGGGCCCCCGATGTACCGTTTTGACTATGCAAAATGGTCAACTTAGACATTGTAATCACAGGCAACGACCGCAGCACTTGTTGAACGCTCATTTTGGAGTGATCGGATTAACTTATGGCAGAATTCATCTTTGGCTTTGGGCAAGCTGCATTCCGTTAGAACTTGAGCAGACGTGATGATTAAACATCGGCGTTTAATTAGGTTTCTCAGTGTTCCGTTAATCGTTTAAATGAACTACATACAAACAGTCTAACTGTACACCCTCGGTTCTTGTGTTGAAAGTAATCCCGAGGTTACCATGACTACGAGAGCTCGAAACCGGATGAACTGACATGAGAGACATGAAAAAAATGAAAGGGAATGCGTATGGACCTCCAGGATGCATAGATAAGTGGGTTCTTAAATGCCTGTTTGGGTGAGTACGGATACATCTATTGTGAAAGTTTAAAAGTTCCTAATAGGATGCACTCTGGTTAGGTACACTAGACACCGACGGCAGACAAGTGAAATAAACACTTAGGCTCAAGTCTTAAATTCAACTTATTTCCTGGCATTTCACTAATGATATCGTCAGGTAAATCTACCGAACTCCAATTGTTTGTGACGTTTTAATGAGTTCTGTGTTAAAAGATTGGAAGTTAACGGTATCCCTCAAGAAACAAACGCTGGAGGTGTTTGGGCAAGCAATTCTATGCGGTCACTCACAAAATAAAGCGTGCCTTCTTTGGGGACCCCATACGGAATCTGTGACTTTATTTTAACCCAGTAAGGATTTTGGCCTCAACTCTGGACATGAATCATGATCGGTAACCCGCTTATCAGCGCTTATTTTGTTCAATGCAATGAACAAAGCTCTCGTGATTAAACCCAAGTGGATGGATGACGTAAGTCATTCACTTCATTTGTGCAGTTTATTTGAAATGATGGACAGATACTACTACGATTAGGGTTCCCAGCTAAAGCCTTTGGTTCTAGCAAGAACCCGTAGCGGTCAGCAGCAGTAAGTAGTTGAGTAGAAGCGCATGTGCTTGGATCGATGATTCTTCAATTCATTTTTGCGATCTAGTTGCCAGATCAAACCAATCCCGACTTGGAGGATCAAGCGACCGCTTCATCACCCTATGACTTAAACTTCGTTTTCACTTAAGGTATCTCGAATATCCCGTTGGCTGACATATCCGTGCAAGGCGCTGAAAAACACCAACCTGCTATCATTGCAAACTTTATACAACCCCTTGTTTGTATGTAAATGAAGCTCTGTTTTTCAGAATAGAGAAAGACCGAAATTGGGAAAATCTCGAAGAGGAAACTATCTAGACTGGCCTCGCATGTATTTATTTGCAAGTTTCAAGTTTGCTAACGGCCTATTCCCGTCACATGTGATTTGTGATCTCTAAAGAAGACTTTCTTGTTTATCAGTTTTGCCTTATTAACGAGTGAGAAGTTATATGAAGTAGTCACAGCATATTCGTAACGAGGAACAATTTGGAGGTTGACGTTTAATTGACGGTTCCGTTAAGTCTATCTCGCAAATCAGCTCGTATAGGTTGTTGCCATGGTATTGCGCCGGCTGTTTGCCTAAATAAGCCAATTCTTCACATCCAAATTACTCATGAACTGACCAATGCAGACGTCTTTCTTTGTGCTCTTCAAAGCATGAAAATATCCCTTACACAATGGGGCTGTTTAATCGCGGAGTGAACCAAAACTGTCAGCTAGACATGACTCACTTTAACATGGTTGATAAAAGATATGCGCCATCATCTAACCATGATATAATGGTTATCAATAGGTTCACAAATTGTAGCCTATTTCTCGGGCAACGCCATGCATGTTACCAAGAGTGCGAAGTTATCGATGAAAATAGTGGTGAGCCGAACTTACCATACGTAAACTATTCCCAGGCGCATCGATTTTTTATTCTGTCCATCGACAACTCGGTTCTGATATTCCAAATAGTCAAAGTCAATCCACCTCGTCGTTTTTTGGCTTTAGTCCGCTTGGTTGACAGAAAGTTGCAAATTGGAACGACTGTGTTCAACCTGTAAGTGATACTTCCTTATCAGTGAAAACGGCACCAACTCTGATGCGGATATCGTGTGAAGCCTGCGAACTAATTCACAAGTGATCAGGATACAGTATACTTTTTGCGTGTAAGTAAAACAATATAAAAGGTAGTTTTGAAAAATTCCTACAGGAAACAACTCGGAAGTAACCACACGAGATGATGTATCACATTTTCGGTAGTCTTTTCTACAACGATGGATAGCAAATATGACTGGCTGTTTCTCGAGGAGATTGACGAATTTCAGTCATATACGTGAACACGGACTTTGTGGCTCGTGTATATGTCTCTTTGCTGGTGAATTTTGCAAAGATGCCATATATTCGACTGATACGAATTTCAACGTTTTTCTACCATTTCTTTGTGAATGATTTTGTTAAACAAACCAAAAAAACAAAAGAAGGACCACCGAAATATTCAGTTTTGGGAATCCTAGATAAATTACCTGAAAATTGATTCGCCAGACGACAGCCACCAAACGCTTCATTGATCAAAAATGCTTTATTTATCACTTGACGAAGAACATCGATTTCTGAATGCCTTACCAACCAAATCCGGTCGTGATATACCAGTTTCAAATTTGGAGTTAGAGAATATCTTTCTAATTCCGTTTGACAGTGACAGTTCAATAATCTCCCTTTCTCGGTGAATTCTCAACAACAAGTGAGCATCCACGGGGTATCATATGGTCCACATTTTCTCCTTGCAATATTTAGCTCCTGGACGGCTCTAGATGAATTGAACTTATGCCATCTGCGCAGAATTTTCCAGAATGTAAACAACTAAATAATGTCACAATGGAATTATGTTGTGATCCAAACAGTTCGCGCGCACGCGATGCTAGTCTTAGTTGGTTCCGTTGAAAATTAACAGATATCCAGAATTAAACCCTAATTTCAGTCGTACCCTCATTAGGTCGTTAATCACCGGGTGAAATACACGCAGTTTATCAGTTGCACCGGTATTGCTCCGAGAACTGAATGTTCCAAAAATGGAACTGACCGTTTCGACTCGGTCAAACTGCCTGAGCAAGACCAAAGCAACCTGATCCGGGGCAAAATGGCGTACCAATCCCGTAACGAATGACACTGGTCACGCGGTCAGTATTAGGACCGGCTGGGCTGGAATTTCGGGCTCGCATTCAATGTTTATGATCCCCAACAAGGTTAAAAGTACACAACTTATTCCACCGTAAACAGATGTAAAACGATTGCTATTAATTAGATTTCACAACATATTGGCCACAGACACCAGCCAGGTGTCTAACAAGTATTCTGTTTCCAAGTACATTTCACAACAAGTAAAACGCATTGGGCGTGGAGGAAAGGGATCATGGTGGCCAGTTAGAACAGAATGAAGAGCAAATGAATCCTATAGGAGAAACAGGAACATTAGGTCAGAAGTGAGAACGAAAGGAAATCTGGGAGTCCAACTGAGGCCAAATAACAGGGGCGGATGAATCTTTTCAATTGCGAAGTTAAAAAATATTTCACGGGTTAAATGACAATAGATTTCAAGTTATAATTTTGATCAAAATGATCATCGGCAAGAATAAAATATAAAAAATGAATCGTAACTTCGGCACAAATTCAGATGCAGTTTTCGCGAGACCAGTGATTAATTGTCTTGCCGTGGACCAGCATATGCCAGAACGAGGATACACTCAAACGCACATACTTGCAGACCCACGAACAAACAAATAAACACGCATACAGACCTGCATTTCTAACATCATTCATTCTTCCGATTTGTTTATCTGACTAACCCTAATTTCCTCCCTATATCTGGTCTAGTAATCATTCAGAATTGCAGACAGCTTTCGAACAAACTGACTTGTTCCATAGTAAACATCCGGACAAATCTCGTGGGTTTCCGTGACAATTTTGTTTTTGGGTTACTCGAGAGGCCGCAACTGCATTTCGCACATTTTCCTTTCTATGGATCACAGAATCAAGCATCGGTTTGACACGCACTACTAATAGGGGATGAGCGTGCTTCACAATGGATACCCTCTGCTCAGAAATAACAGCAAACATTTGTTTAAGGTGATAAATTTTCGTCGACTGTTTTACGAATCAACATGCAAATGACTGTGAAAATACCAGAAACGTGGTGATTTAGGCCGGATGTTTCGTCCTGCTCTTGGCATATTGTCATCTAAGACATCTGTTGCACAGCTTCGTTGCAATTTAAAATTTCGTAAATATGACTTTCGGGAACAATGTTTTACATTTGTTGTGCTAAATCATTTGATCGGTAGAAATATATGATAAGCTGATTTGTTTGTTAGCTTAGACCCTGACTAACTACAGATCATTCGCTGCGCGTTGTCGAACTTTCATATTTAACCAGTAGACGAAATGATTTCCAGCGCACTGGAAACTGATGCTATCTGTGCTGTTTTGTTTCCACACTAAACTGATTATAAAGTTACGAAAAAGGTTCTTTCTCCGAGCAGAAGACATACCCAATTTGCGGTGATTTATTACCTCACTATCAGCATTTAGCTATATGTGCTAGGCTTTCTGCATTTGGGTCATGTCGACTTGAACAATGAGCAGTGATTTTGATAACTTTGCTCTTTCGTGATTTGTTGTTTGTAAAGGCGGACCACAATGGAAGAGGCATCCAGGCCGATTTTTCTTTCTTTTTGTTGCCTGCTCATGAGTAGTGTACACTCTACTTCAATTTATTAATCTGCTTGCAGCTATTGTGGGTATGAAGAGCCTCTCTCTGAGCCCTGTGTGACCAGTATTTCATGTGACTCTGGAGATGCAAACAAGAAGATGGAATCTAAACTGAACATAGGCTGTTTAAAAATTATTTTTTGTTTGACTTAGTCTCATCGCTTGGGATCTTCCACATACATTCGTACCTACTTTTCATGATTATACCATTGGAATCACCAGGATGCTGATTATAGAAAGTTTATTTGCAAATCATACGGTCTTGTGTATTCGGGGGAGTTTTGTTCATCCATCCACACGCAGAATGTTCCACTAAAGTCATTATATCATTCTTCCGTGAGTTGTGCTTCTTTCTGAAAGTTAGTCATACCCGACAGACGGAAAACTTCCTGCGAATCAGTCTGACTCTTAAATTGACTGGTCATTATTTCACCTTCCTAATACTTCTAATGAAATTATAGTAAGAAACTAAGAAAGAGGAACTCACTTACGGGGATGAATAAACGAGAAATTTTCGGGTTCGAATATCTCAGCAATTCGCGTTTAGTTCAATCATGACGGATAACGAATTTGGCAAGGTTAGTTTTATCCTGAAATCAATCTTTTCCTCCTTAGCTTACATTTTTCCCATCATTTGTCACGCAATCGACCGACTTCATTCTGGAGATCTCAGTCGTCAATAGGATAAGCAGAAAAGAGAGAATTATGAAACCGGATCGACAGAGGGTCAGAACTAAAACTTTCTGTTGAAAATCTGTAATCGGAACCAAGAATTGGCTATTGGATTATTCTTCTAGCGATCCTTGTCCGATTTCATTTTTTATGAATCGGTCTGATGGACTGAATGTGAATGCGGGAACGTTCATTTTAATTATCAGGTATTAGAATAGCTGCGAAATTTGATTGGAGGCACGGCATATTTAAAATTCTTGCACCCGATTACATAAAATTTGATCAATTCTCCAGCTTACTTTCGCTGGCCAACGAAGGAACATTTACTGAGTTTATACCGCTCTATCACGTTTGTAGTCCGTCCGCAGCATCCTGCCCATCAGATTATGCGAATTGGTTGTTGCGTAACTGAGGTCACTCGACTACAAGTAGCCACTTGTTGTTGGCATCTTACGGATTCCAGTAATTGGGAGGGCTTGTCTCAGCAACAGACAACAACAACAACCCAGCTTTCCTGCTGCATGAGTACCTAAAAGAGGAAATAGCTCTCTAGTTGAAGACTGCGAGTCACGTTTTCATTGATTCCCGCTTGATGGTGATCGGATGCATATTCCTTGCATAATACTACATGCGAAAAAGGTGACTTCTTCCCATTAATGATAGAATAACATGAGTAGAGGTGTTACTCATTTATACACAAGATGAACTAAGCGAAGTTTTCACTCCTGCATGTTTTCATTCCAATATTGTAATTCGTATTTTTCCTCGGCATCATTGTCAATGGTTAACAAACAAAAGCAATGTACATTATAGTTAACCGTTGAGAGAAAAACATACATGAATCCTCGGACATCCGACAAAATCATCGAGAGAAAAACGGAAAAGCTAACAGCACAGACTACAGTCCATGCTCAAAGTGCTCGTCAGAAACCGTACTGTTAAAGGGCTACTCATTTATTCACTTTGTATACCAACTGTGACGAGATAGATTTGAATTTACTGTTTAACCCTCAGTGGACATTTATAGTGCTTCCCCTATAGGTGGGAGCAAATCTAAAATTTCACTTCATGAAACAATGAAAACGATATAGACGTGTCACCAGTAGTTAAAAAAATTTCATCCTGTCCCCACTCTATATTGTTTGGGGAATCATTTCGATCTTTACATAAAAGCGACACGTGAATGCTCGGTTGATGATTCCTTTTTTTGGCTTTACTGATTTTCTGTGTCCTCCGCGGAATGTGCAAACAAGCGGGTCTACACTTGTGATTTGCTTTTCCAACGCTGCTCGTTAGGCCACTCTCGAAAAACATTGAGTATGTTTGTATGCGCGTATGTGCATACGTTTGTATGGATGGCGTTACCTTCAGGCGATTGCTTCCGTTTCGTACAATTTGGCAAGTCTAGTTCAACCACAACTTGAGTTAGATTTTCGGGAACTGATTGGGTCACTAGCATTTTATGCATCAATATCCGAGCTTCAGGAACCAAGAAACGGATCTGAAATCAAACGAACGAAAGTAATCGCCCGGTAGTGACCCTCAAAAGTTGCTCGAATTACGGATAACGCACTGGAGATGGGGGAAAATGTCCAGAATCACCAGAGCTTGAGTGGCTCCTAAATTCCTAATGTGTACAGAAATTCAGCGTCATATTTTTATACAACAATATCAATTCATTTTAGTATAGTCACATTTGCGAATCATTTGAGATTTGGGATCATATCACATCAACCACTCGTAAAACCCTCGGGCATTCAGACAGCCGATCAATCATTCTTTGCAGTCATTCGGGTCACGTGGATTGATTATACAGTCCTCAACGGGTACAGGCGGCGAGAGAAACAGCGGAGCAGATAATAGTAATAGTAAGAAAAAGGATGCATTTTTCCATCATCAGTTGCACCTATTCGAACCAGTCTATTTGGGCTTGGTTCACAACATCTGGATACGACATCCATTTTAACAACGCCAAACATTTTGTGTCAAACAGTCTGTTATCGATTTGCATTATTTATCATAACCATTGTCAACAAATTCGGTTAGGATAGAACATGAGAACAAATTCATTCTCTGCTGGGAACTGAACGGATACAGATTACGAATCAGGTCACAGAATTGACTAACTGGCAGAACCTAACTTTTCAGTATGCTCGTTTTTAAAGACATTTAAATGAATACGAATGGAATGGTATGTGCTCCTCTTCGCTGGTATTTATTTGATTGGAGTAGCATGTGAAAATACATTAGAAAGACGCATGTCCATATACTAGCAGTGCAGTAGCTGGCTATCATTTATGCGGTACCCTCATAAACGGAGTGCAAGACAAAAATGTATGCAGGCATTCGGTTGATTCGCGAAGTAACTGCGAACGGCTGTCGGAAACATTTGTCTTAAGAAATGTTCATTTCTCAGCAGAATGATCATTTTGATATAGCACCAAGGATAGACAAGAATATGCTGATGAAATGCATATTGACGTGCAACTGCTGACCTACAAATATATAAATAAATGTCGAGTTTCAGCTCATATAGGCAGCAAAAACCCATAGAAGTTGGGCAGTTTTAGTCAGACAAGAATTACACTCCTCATAGTTGGTCGAACGAAAAGTTTAAGCTCAGTTTTCCGTAAATCTGTCGATTTTGCATGTTTTTCTTCAACCATGACGGATCATTTCGAACTTCGACAAAACAAATCCCTTATCCCTACAGCACACTTGATTAAAATTCATCTCTCATCAGATGGGAAATATTGGTAAGCTTTGAGTCCTTTGTTTTTTGCAGTGTATCACGTTCATTTTTGGAACAATGCGCCATGATATTTCCCCGCACCGAATTCATTTCTAAAGTGAACGAAGTCGAAACGTGCCATAATCGATTATTCGTTCACGCTAGCAGAAAACTTCCTCTTGATCGATATTTGCTTGAGTTGGAACAGGGAAGCTATTTATCTAAAAAGACTTGGGGATGAGTGCAAATCTTTCCTTGTGCTCACGCTTTGATTCGTGCTGTGACTATTGGGAGGATCCTCTGGTGAAGTGATATCTGCTGCATCCAAATATCGATCGAGTTTTCTGTCACCGGGTTGTTTATTCCGAATTTATTGCCTTTGTCATTCAGACGCGGGAATAAATATAGCAAAAAGTCCCTAAATCATTTGACTAACCACATTTGATTAATGATATTTTCTATTGTCTGTGCATCGCGCGAATATATTGCACGTATTTCATTGCGCTTTGCGTCACCTAAACGGTCAACTATTGCTCGTTTTTCTGTCTCGTAAGTTCGGGGCTTGATTGCGTGTGTTGTCAAGACAAATGCCGTGTTCCGAATACGAAATTAGAAGTATCAAATGGACTCCTCGGTGGTTGGAAGACTTTCTGAATTAAAGACCATGAATCACAATATATGTTAAGCTGAAACTTTGTGCTAGGCATCATGGCTTCTTGGTTTCTTATTATTTTCCAGCACTAGATAAAACCAGCTCAATTTTTGAACATTCTTGGATTATTTTGTAATGTGTGTCTGCTATTTCAAAAGTTGATTCTACTGTTTCCCTGTTTGTACTTACGTTTCATTGAACATAATGTGATTTAGTCTATACCGTCGATGGCGAGTAAACTTTTGCGTATATTAAAGCTACCGAGTTCGTAAACGGTACCGCAGAGTACGGAGAATTGCATGGCCAATTAAAATCTCGTTTCGTTTATTCGGAAATGTTGTTGACGATATTCCAATGGATTCGACTATTTTAAATTCTCCTCCCATATGTGGATCTTCGCCTAACTACGGCAACAGCTAGGAAGTTTTCGTTAATCCTTGTCTCCCAATATGTTCCAAACTGCCATGCAGCGACCGTTCGTTTCATTTTGGTTGTATCACCTCTATTTAAACGTACTCTGCACACTAAAACCCGTAGGATATGGTTTTGGAAATGCTTGTAAACTCCACTCATATCCGGCCTGGCGTTCTACCTTCCGTTTTGAGCATTCACCCATTCGTCCACAGTTTAGACTTATCCTGTCTCGCCCTATTCATTATCATTAGTAGGAAAAAGATCATTTAGTACCAGTGAATATAGTGTTCCGAAGGCCCTGGGGGTGATCGAAAACCGTGACCGTACTGCTCGGATGTTGCATAGAATCATAGAATCTTGCTAGGTCAGATATCGTAACAAGCAGGGTTACACACGACTGATGCGTCACAGAACTGCCTTCTAATCCCCATGGTTTAACGCGCCTCCTCCTTTGGTTTTAATACGACTTAGTTAATCTGAATTTTAGAAATTTATGACTGGTTTTTTCGAACCTTGATGCACTTCGCACAATTTCGAATTCAATGAAATAATTTTTGTACTTAAAAGCATCACTAATGGTTTGCACACACGCACGTCACTACCACGGGCCGTGGAACATTCAAAAGGGAAACAGTCATAATGTCAGAATTCGGTCATACGAATATGCCTACAATCCCCTGTTCTAGATTCGGTGATGTGCATCCGCCGTGAACGGTTGAATAGTGCTTTTGGCTAGACATTACATTTCATTGGACTAAAAGCGCGAAATATCTGTCCATTCATGCTGATTCACACACGTATCTACATTAAGCGCAAACGTACATGTACGCGAACAATTTACTTGCATTTTACTTGTTTACTTGTCTACTTATCTCTTCAGTAATTTGTTCATTAACCTTCATTCTTACTTGTTTTTGCTTATCTGTTTCCAGACTAATCGGCTTTCTAGTTTAGTTACTTTTGTTGCTCGTTTCTTAGCCCTTTCAGCTAACGAAAATACTCCCCACCTATTTTTAATTACGCATCCCGTTATCGTCTTGCTTCCTTACTTGTTTACTTATACAGACAGTCGCCCTGTTTTTACTCTTGATTTTGGGTAAGATGCACCAATGTATTGCACCTTCCGTGGGACCATTTGATGTGAATGGGGAAGACTCCGATTTCGACTTTCAGCATCTCCAACCAACCGCCAAAGCCTCTGACCTGTGCGCGTAACTTACATCCGGTTGACTTATGCACACTCAAACATACACACAAAAACACGCGGAATGCAATCCAAAACTGACTGCCACGCGGTTCGACGCGTACACATCAGTCATCAACGTGGTCAGTCTTGAGGCAAAGGGCAAATTTACACGTTGATTAAGCATGTAATTCACATGTAATAGATTACGTGAAAATTCTCGTTTGCGCTCCTGCGGTGACGAATGGTTATGAATTCCTTACGGGGAAGAAACATAATTATAACTTTATAACATATAAGAAATTACTCCATAAGTACTCAGCTAACTCCAAACCTGATGGCACTGCAAATCGTTCCTCAAACCGATGACCGATTCATCAATTACTGCGTTATACATACATATGTCCCACCAGAATCCAATTTGTACCTTCGGGAGTGTGTATGGAAGCACTTCGTTGAACAGTCCCCAGAAGAACTGCGACTGTGATTCATTAATAATTCTTTGTCAGCTGAGCTTAGCCAATCTTAGGAACCAGAGCAGAATCCCACCAGAATAGACGAGAGAGGGCCGGGTACGCATACATGGCCAGCGGCAATAACCATGAAATCAGGCGTTTGCTTCCAGGGCAACTTTCTTCACTCACTTTTGGCCTACATGGGTTAGGCGTTTACATGTGTATCAGATTTTGTCCAATTACCCGGATGCCAGTTACATTCCATGTAAATTCATATATGTATACTTGGTAATTTGCATTGCTCCGAATTAAAACAAAATCGTTTTTCTTTACTGTGCAGAGTCTCGAATGAGTGCCGATTAGTGCAAAAAACGGCAAAAGCCCAAGTGGAATAGAGATCGAAAAAAAAATTGATGCATGTTTTTCCGCCGTTTGGCCGGAAATTGATGGAAAGCGGATAGGCAATTTCACTGCTTCGAACCGTAAAATCTAAATGAACACCTGACGCTTTAATTTACAAGAAATTTGTATTTTACGGAGGCGGTTGCTTCCGCTTGGTCAAACATAAAAAAGGATGATATTGTTTGCTAAAATTTTTCATTTTGGTATTGAATCACTCAACATCCAAATCATAGATGAACGAATTACGAGTGCAAAGTGCCGGTTGTCCCAAGAGTGTCAGGCTTTCCAGGGAAATGAGTAGGCCGATTCTGCTCAGCCTGTGGTAGAGAAAAACAAAAGCATTCCCTTGAGCTTCCCTGGAGTGAGTAAGCCTCAACTGACCCTGAGTGGGCAGGCTTGTCATCCTGGGTGCTTTTGAAAAGTCTGTATAGGCACTGCCACCGGGAGGAACGGGCACTTGTGGGACAACCGGTTTGTCTGGATCGTGTCTTTAATTCTCGAAAATGCATACCCTTGGATTTCAAAAACTGGGTCAAGTAGCAGAGTCGTAGTTACTCTGTTATCAAAGAGGCATCACATGCGAAGACGTATCAAACTATTAGCATCATAGTGACTTTCCCGTAAAACATTCAGACGGATAATGATGCAATCTCAGCGCTTTTTTAATAGGGATTGCATACACCTGAAGCTTCCTCAACGATGTGGACTCGATACTGATTAGCCTAGGCCGATTAAATTTCTTTAAATCGAGCTCTTCCTGCAACGCAGAGTGACGGACGGGGAGAGTAGATGAAACAGTTCATGAACGAGATTGACGATTCGTTTTTTACTTCCAAAAATGGCAGGTGCAATGTGCCTAGAAGCTAACTTATCATATGCTATTAACAGTTCAGCTGTTTCACCCGGTTTCTTGGGACGCTCCAGCGGTCCCATTACACTTGATATGGAGAGACGATGGAACCTCGATGGATAGTGGTCACCCAAAGTCAGGGAAAATATGCGCATCCGATCACTTGATGCTAATGTTCACTAAACTAACGGAAACCAACCAGGTTAGTGTGTATATCGCGCCAATCGTTGAAAATTGTCAATACTTTAAATCTAATAACTTGTTGAAATTACTAATGTTGTTATTGAGATTATTATCGATGGTTTACAGTTGAAAATCCACACCCTTGTCTTTTCAGACTGGACAGATCAAGGGACTAATGAATCTAGTCAATTATAATTTAAAAAATGTAGACCGTCCAATAAAACAGTCAGAGTTGTGTGATCTATAATTGTTTTAAAAGGTGTTTTATCGCGGCCGCTAACTCTAGCGCCTTCAGTTCAATCCCGGCCGCCTAATTAGGCAAGAACGATCAGACAACCTTTGGCTGTTCAATGGGACAGATTTTCTTTGTCTGTCGGTAACCGAATGCATTACATTGGTTCTAACGAGCTGATTGTCTTTTCTTTACCTTCGAATCGGATACAACCCCCGCTCTCCTCCGCTCGAGCCACACTAGCAGATCACTTTCAATTAGACCGCTGACTAGGGCGCCCGGATGACTCCGGACTTGTCCTCGGGCTTGTTATCGGTCCACTTTCAAGCCCGTGTGTTTGTTCAGCTGACGTCAGTGCTATTTGGTAATCAGACCTGTTCTTCTGGGTGTAGTCACACGTCATTTTTTCATCGTCTAACGAACTGAAGCTGAGTGGTCTTGGACTTTAGGCATCCACATGTAGCTTCCACTTACAGTATTACGGTGGCGTTGAGATTTGCATCGTACCCCGAGGAACACATCAGCTCGATGAGAGGATATTCGGGTAATCGGTTCAGGCTCACACTATCCACGGGAAAAAATGAAGCAGATTTAGCAATTCTAGTACAAAATCTTTTACCCTACTATCTGAAAGTTTCATAACAATGTTGCTCTTTTGCAATATTATTGATTATCCCTTTCTTCGCTAACCCGGACAGAGTTTTGAAACTGCCGGTTTTCCATCGATTCTTTTTATCAGAGTAACGCTTAACCTCAGTTGTTTAGATAATCCGAGTGGTTCAGGAAAGGGTTATCTACAGCAAAGGAATTTGAAATTGAAAACAAGTTTGCTGTCGATTTTATCCATAATTACACACCGCGTGGATGATCAAAACAGTCCATGAACGGGCAACAACACAGAATTCCTCCTACCAGAGATGTGGGATGCTTTCAAGGTTAAGACAGAAGTGGGCCCGCGATTCCCTAAATCGACTTATTCAAGTTACCTTACACTGATTGGCCGCACTTTGGATTCCACTAACAACGCACAAACTTCAGGACCTCCGGACAACCTAAAACGCGGTAACACCAGGTTCGGGTTACGTTCTAATCCGAGCTTTTCAACGGTGCACAGCAAAGCACCAAGGAATTCAATCCGGGCCCATTTGCATGGGACCTGTGCATGAACTGAACTACCATCATCAGAAGCGAAGGGTATCGGAGAGAGGGGTTTTCTCAAAGTACGCGGTCCGCCGGACCAGTTTAGTTCTCATTGTCATTCTCCAAGATTGGTAGCAAAGTGTTAGTAATGGAGTTAAAAAATTTCATCGAGTCGACCTGAAGAAAGCAACAAATACCT
>LUCM01006158.1:159401-205840 GCA_008360955.1 Fasciolopsis buskii
ACCACCACCACCACCAACAACAACAACAACAACAAAAACAAAAAACAACAACAACAACAACACCGCAACAACAACAACAACATCAGCACAACAACAACAACAACAACAACAACAACAACATCAGCACAACAACAACAACAACAACAACAACAACAACAACAACAACAACAACAACAACAACAACAACAACAAACAAACGAATAAACAAACAAACAAACAACAACAACAACAAACAACAGCAATGGCAGTAGCAACGTGAAAAACAAGAGCAGTTTGTTGTCATATCCAGAGACAACGGTTGGCTTTGAGGACTCTGAATAAAGTTGTGCTAATTAGTTGATTCGTGAAAAGCATGCTTCTTCCGATTGAGTGCAGTCTTAACTCTGGTATTTTGCCCATAAGTAGAATTAGGAACCCAGTCATAAATAGCACCAATAGTTTTCACCATCATCTCGTTATCTAGTAGTAACCGAGATGTATAACTTAACTCCAAATCGGTTAGTGATTGGCTCAAATGTGTCCGGAGACCGGACAAAGTATCGAGTAATCACTATGGTCATTCGCCGACTGTCAAAATCCGACAGACGATGACAACATTGGAGGCGTTTCACGTCATAGTCAAACAAAACACGGCTCTGCGTGGTATTTCACGCTCTGTTAACAGACTTTGCAGTAAACTCGTCAAGTCTCTGTCAGGTTGGCATATATTATCTGAAACGTATACAGTGTTTGCAAAATGATTCAGGTTTTCTAACGACACATCTTACAGCCGTGACAGTCCTGTATCGAAAAAAATACACACTTTGTGATATGATTAAAGCATGGGTGCAGTTGAACAGGCATAACCTCTGTAGCCAGCTAGTGGTATTTCACACAGCGAAGAGGAACGACAACCACAAACTCGAAACTTGGATTGACAAAAGAGTATCACTGGTCAAGTGAAAGAGAATAGGTGACAGCACACACAAAAACAAAATGGGTAGTAACAATCACAGTGGAGGGGCAATTTTGATCGGATTCAATATTGATTTGGCCATTCAGACCAAAGCGCACAATTTTAAATTATACTTCCGGTGATTTCATGTTATTCACAGTATTACGTTTCTTTTGTTCGAGTATGCGATGTTAATATTTCGTTTTGCAGCCAACGAGGTTCAGGGACACAGGTGGGTACACACGGACGCACAGAGAGACAAATATATTAGCTAAACACATCAATTTTTTGCGAAGCTGAATATCGAATACGACGTAAACATCTTTACAAAATAATACAGGTGCCCGAGTCATCTTGGAGGTAGCCCATCGTCAGTGCGTGACAACAAGTGAATGCCAAAGAGCAAAATTTCTGGTATGGACGAAGATCATGGGTCTTAGAAAATCATTTCGCGGTTCGTTTTCCTCATCCGTGGTACCGTCAAATTAGTAACGTTTGGCGTGAGTTTTCAGCTTTGACAGTTTGCAATGCAGTTGGATCTAAGTTGAATCTATTTTTTTCCAGGGGAAATATTTGTCAAGATAGATAAACTCAGTTAATTGGCAGTTGTATGTCACCCGGTGGCCTTGTATCAAGCGCAACGTATCCGCGTAAAAAGGAGGCGTGATTAGGATTCACTAATTTGGGGCGTGCGTGCGATTGACATGACACCCGGGTATCGACCAAAGGCTGAGTGTACTCACTAGCGTCATCTGGTATGACTCAGAATTGGGGCCGCTGCATGCAAACTTGCAAGAACATTTTGTGTTTAAGCCCCGGCATCTTCCTAACCTTGAGATAATGTAGTCCAGATAGGGGTGGGAGATCTCGGTAGTTTGGAGCTCAGGCGCACGGCAATGGATGCCATGACTCATCCCATGAACGAAAAAAGACCGAAATGAGGAAAAGTGTTTTGACCATGTCCCTAGCATGCCCACAAATTGAAGTAGGTAACTTTTGGAAGATGAGTCGATGTGACCAGCACAAGTCACGGCAAAAAATATGGGAAACCTTAGCCAGTGAATTCAGTTCAGTAGATTCAGATAAGCCCCCTGGTTGGGGCCTAAAATAATCCTTCCAGCCAATGTGGAGATAAGGCGATATGGACGTAAACCGGAGATAGTGACGCTGCTGCACTCAGGTTTTTTTTCCTATGCAGTTAGTCTTGCTCATTGTTAATTTCCGAGGTTTTCTCCCGTATTTCCCTATTTATTTCGCTTTAGGGTAAATTGCTTTGTAAAGTAGCCACCGTAAACCGGAGCACATCAGCGCAAGAGTAAAAATTGTAAAAATCTATGGTTAACTGTGTAAAATTTCTACCACGGTGAAATCGCTTGAAGCACTCGGATTCAGTGTTTCTTCGTTTGACAACAGACAGATTAGAATTTGGTTTTTCTTTTATCCGGCAAAGTTTAGTAGATCGACCTAGGAACGATCAAGCCATAGTCACGTTGATTAATTGTCTAGTCAATCGCGATACTGTAGATCAGTTCCTAATTATAGGCAATCTCTCAACAATCACAGAGTGAGATTCTTGGCCAGTCATTCTTTGATAGACTACTCGTTTGCGTGGGTTGTCTCCAACCCGATTATCCCCCTAGGAGTGTTGGAATCGAGTGCCTAACCGAACTTGTTCCGTATGTGGACTCGTTCGACTGGGGAGAGGAAACCGAGATGTGCAGATCAATGTATATCAATAACGCCATTGAAAGTGGTGACACCAGTGGAGACTTGAACATTCCCACATAAAAGCATAGAAATCATTCATAGCACACAAACAAATATTGACAGTAGAGAAGGTGGAATTCAAATTTGTCGCCACTGATATTTATGGGGAGCTTCGAAACGTTAATTGTTTTTGTCAGTGCCATTTTTCGGATCCTTCTAAGATATCTTGAATGCAGCGCACGACAATTAAAGAGATCTTATTTCGTTCCTTTTGTCATTTGAGTTAAAAGTAAGAAAATCATAGAAGTGCGACATCATGTAACAGAATGTTGCAAAAAAATACACCAAAGTTTCACTTTGTCGCTGATGATCTTTAGTTGTTTTGATGCCACGCTTTTGTTTTCGATAATGGACTAGTTATCACTGAATTTTATATAATGCAGATTTGTTTTCTTTGTGGTCGCAACAGCTTACCTATTAAGACAGGGGAAAGTAATAAAAAGACCGGCCGTTATTTAGCCACTGCGGATTTGTTCGCTTTCGCAATCCGACAAAAAGAATAATGGGGTCTAGGAAACTATGGGTTAGGCGTATCAGCTAGTCAATACATGTCAAGATCACCCTTTCTGACAAATCGGATATTACCGAGTTTTTCTGAGTAGAGCCGCAAGAAACTGTGTCATAAACCTATTTTAGCAAAAAGCAACTGCAACTTTTGGTTCAAGGTGATTCTGTAAAGCAGAATGAGCTGGATTCATGGATTTTTCAAATAGATTGCCCTACCAGTGTTTTCGACAGAAATGTTTTTATGACTGCATCCAGTGTGTTCGGTTTGCCTCTCTCTGCTCGGTGCAACAGAAGGTTCAAGTGCGTATTACACTTGAGGAAAAAGATATTTCATTGCTGGATGGAGCTGACAAACTTTCAGTCTTATGTCAAAGTGAGTGGAGAATGACTGAAAATACAAAAGCAATTCTGGTTCTGGAACCGCCGAACATGAAATTTTGAAAAATGCCAGAGGCGAAATCTTCGTCTGGTGACTTGTCATTCTGTTGGGAATAGGAGAGTAGGCCGCACCTCGAGGTCTACGCGTCATGGGCATTTGCATTTTTAACCGAAGACCAGCCTGGGCACTCGAGGAATCACGTGACCTGGTTGAAGGGCCTAGATGCTACTTACCGGTTGCAGAGGTTTTCATTTCTAGCTTGGTGTCGTGCGAAAATACACGGCAACTGCGAATAAGTTTTGATCCTTTTGGCCACTGCAGGAGTGATCTCCGAGCGAGAACGAGTTGTGATATTTGTGATTCTTCCGTACATTATAGGATTCACATGTCAACTGGAGTGTAAGTTATGTGAATAAAATTGTTATTTCCTTACTTTTGCTTTGTATTTTGGTCATAATGACCAGTCATATCTTGCTCTTCTCGTTTTGTTCCATTCTGAGCTAGACTTCGTTTTTTCCTACCTGCCCATATTCGCAATTTTGGTCCCGTAATAGAAATGTGACAGTGGGTGTGAATGGATAACGTGAACTGCAAGTAACCGTTCAATAGCCCCGGAAACGTCTACTTGGTTCCTCTACATTTCCATTTGCCGATGATGGTGGCATTGATGAAACCCGAGTGGATCGGTTGCACCGGGCGATTAACGATGCAGTTTGCGTAAACCTGTTGTAACAATTTTCAATTTTCCCCTATTATGCTATATCTGTGTCAGTAGAAGCCTGGCTATTTCCTAATATTGGCCGTCCGTGGCCAAGCGGATGAGGTCGTGGCGTCTTGGCGCGAAGGTCCCGTGTTCGAATCCTCCCAACTCCGGCCAACTTCGCCACTTGGCAGCCCTCTGCTGGCCTCGGCCCCTTTCCTGAAATATGATGTACATTGTTATTTCAATAATAAAGGAAGTAAAAAGGTAAAAAGGATAATGAGATCAGCGCAGCGCAACCGACAGTCTAGTTAGTGGTTCCTATGGTGAAACTGACCGTAGTGAGGCCAAACGAAATCGCATCTCACATTAATTCGATACTTTTCAAGACTAAGTTGAATATTTATCCGAAAAGTTGATCTTAGTGGCCCGTTGTGGTTTAGTTCCGACTGTTACGTTACCTAGTTCAAAGGTTTCTTTCCTTCTTGTGTCTGTGTTGCACGTTTAGCGTGAGCGTTTTCGCACTATTTCTTAAGACATACTTAAGGCATGATTGTGATGACATGGACAGTAACCCATAGCTAATTGGATCCTCCACAAGGAAGAGTGTAATTGGAAACTATGATCTTGAAAATTGGATTAAATAAGGACCACATAAAGTCTCTTTTGTTCAGGTGTGGTGATGAGCCTAGGGACAGCGAGTGGCCGGCTACCATCAAAGTGACTGGCAAATCTGGAATTCAAAACCCAAACCTTCCTAGGGTGACAGACATTTAATCCGCCCAAACACAATCGGTGTGCAAATAATAGCACACACTGATTGAAAATCCAATTGAAGTCGTGCTCCGGGAACGACATGTTAACGATACCTTTTGAAATGAGCTACGAGTTCTCGGTCACATTTCAGGTGAGCAGGGAAATATGCTTGGGTGAACTAAAACGAAATGTAGCAGAAGTCAGAATGAACTCACCTCCAAAAACTGAACCACGCATGCCCCGTTGTTGATCAACTTCGCTTCAGTAGAACGACAAAGCAATTACCACACTCCTATAATTGATTCCGACAACGCCTAGACGGATCTGGAAGAGTCTTATCTAGGTAGGATGATACAGTTGGAGGAAGATGCTGTCCGTCCGGTTTATTAGATTCAGTGATCCCAAGAGAATCAAATTAGGTGGGTAAAAGCATCCTACAAAAATACCGAGTGTTCCGTAGGTCCGTTTGCTTTATCAATGAGAATACAGTCAGCTGTTTGTGGTAATCCGAATCGGGTTTGCTCAACCAAGAAATGCAGCTGTTGAGGCAACTTTTCCCTAGGTAAACTTAGGCACAATGCATGATAAATAATAAGGTACAGTTCATTTGGGCGAATATATCGCTGCGTCTACTCGAGCAATTTTCAAGCCCAAAATGCTACGGAAATTAACAAATAACCGTAACCTTCTGTGAGCTACTAATGACAAATGTTTTGTAGTCCTGACAATGAAATGGTGCTGAGGATTTACCTCTCCGTCTAAGTCAATCAAGTCTTGTTGACCTGAAAATAATTAAAGATTGACTATAATGACGGCCTTTAAAAGCATCCCGGTTAAACACTGCCTTCGGAACTCAAGGGTTTTTTCAAGGAACACAGAAAATACTGCGAAGAGAAATCTAAGCAAACTGGGATTCTTCTGCACGATTGTTCCGCCAGTTGTAGACAAGCGACACTGGAAATTCCATTTGTTCACTGAATGCGGTAGACAAAGGCGTCGGCGAACCAAATTGTTTTAGTCTTCTGCTAGTCAAAATAAAAATTCACTCATCAGACTTCGTGAGATATGTCAATCAGACGATGAAGAAGTGCTGAACGTTTCAGATCTAAGGCTTTGCAAGGGGTCCAGGAAGTCTGAGCTTCTCGGTCCCCAAAACTTTTGACAGATAACCCGGCAGAAGGCAAACCAAATAATGAGCGTTTGTCAATGAACCACGATGGCTCAAAAAGTCAAAGCTTGGCCGCTCACGCACACACATACATACATACATACATACATACATACATACATACATACATACACACTGGAACTGAACGAATGGCTCTGAGCGAGCCTATTTTCAATTCATCAGATGTCTCCTGAAATTGTGAAGATGAGGGTTTCGTTTAGACCAGATAAGTCTGATTACCGTTCATTCAGTCTATCTTGCTAAATTGGGGAAAATAGATGTCTCATATCTAATCAAAGTGTAGAACAACTCGACCCACAAAGCGCTCGGTGAGTAAATAGGCTTGTGATTTCCCAATGAATTTCGCCCACTCCCAGTTCGCTAAACAAATAAACTATAGATGAATTGCAATCGATTTGTTTACACACGCCGTATAAAGTGCATCTGTTAGAAGGCCGTGTGATATTCAATGTCATTGGATAAAAACGAGTGAAACTTGACCTGGAAATCACCGTTTCCGACACAAGAGATTTTTTCGACATTTCGAACATCAAACGTTTATCACAAATGAGGTCAGCTTCATATTTTTCTCGAAGAATTCACCGTATCATATACTTAAATTAGTGAATTGAAAAGACTCGGATGCTGTGGTGTCTGTGCAAACGCTAACGAAAGTTTCAACCTGTCGGTACCGTGAAGATCTTTCAGCACGTGACTAAATTTCTACTTGCTCAATATTTGCTGCAATTTTTTCAGTCTTCATTGTTCTTCGTTTAGTTTTTATTCGCTTTTATTGCTGATTCCACAATAGGTGCAGTTATGTCTGCTGTGCATATTTTTACTGGTTGCGCTACACTTCCGTCTATTGTCTTTAATTCCTCGATTAAATTGAGTTGTTTTATTTTCATCATGAACGCTGTTCGTCGCTTCGTTTGATAGAAATCGCTTAACTCTAATCTTCTTATCTATTGATTCGATCTACACGCATACATTACAAATATCCCACTTGACCTAGAAACAAACTGCTCACCAAGCCCACCCGTCCTAACAATACGTCGGTGCAGTCCTCAATAAGGCCCTGACTAGGGCACGAACCTTTCTTTTTGTGCACTTGGGAACATGTTCACGTCTGTGCAGTTTGCATTCAGGAGTGGTGACCGAGTCCACAAGTTGCGTAATCGCCTGTATCTACCGAAGTCTTTGATCTATGCCGGTAGGGCAGACAGTTCAGTGCCATAAAAATCGCGAGCGGTAGGATCGGATAAATTTATTTTTCCTAATTCTGGCAATTTTTAGCTACAGAATGCTCGTTTATCGAACTACATTGACTATTTAGTTATTTACTGCTATCCCAAAATTTCCAATCTTAGGAATACAGCAACAACAAAACCATTCACAGAACATTTCTGCACACAAAACGAAATTTCGTTTTCTTTCAATACTCTTCTGCCTTGCCTAATTTCTTTGCCGGATAACTATCTGTACATCATCGTGAGCGGTTATAATCATTCATCCACCCTATCGGTACTGGTCTGGCTTATCTGACTCCGCTGTTTCGCCGAACACAAACTATTCTGTTCGCAGACAAATTCAGCACGCAATGTATGGGAAAAACGGTGTGCTATAGAAACTGTCTCAGGTAGACTTTCATATCTCAGTAACACAGTTTAGTCGAAAAAATTGATAGTTTGTTCCCTCGGCCAACGCGAATAGCCTTTCTCAAGACAACATTTCAAACAAACGAAACTGGGATGAAAGTAGAAAACAATTTTCGATGTTAAACAAAGTGCTTTTCGTATGAAAACCTGTCGAGGGAGGGTTTATCAATGGCGTCTAAAAAGTCGGTGAAGTATCATTTATTTCAGTTGCATTGTGTTAACTGATCTTAGAATGTTACAAGCAAGACGTTCTTTTAGATACAGTTTATTTCTGCCAACCAGCCCAGACAATGCAATATCAGTTTACGTGCATTAATCTCAGCCAGCGACGTTCGGGCGCTCCTGTAGAACCCTAGATCTATGTCTAGATAGCACTTTTACTCCTTCAGGCTGTGGAATTAAATCAGAGTGGGACTGCAGAAATTTTTAAGCAAAAACAGTTTTCTTATTTTTCTATTTTCAACACTTTTTTCCATAGACTTGATTTGTGTTCGAAACACCGAAGCACAATGTTAGCTATTCTTTGATGCATTCAATTTAATTTCTGATGTCTGCTGTCCTCAAAAAGGCTATGCCTCCCCCAATGGGCGAATAAGTTCTTCATTAGTATAACCGTTATGGAAACAAAAGGAACATTTCCATGGATGAGTTAGCTTGTTGAGAATGGGATGTCATTTCGTGTTGATAATGAATATAATAAGGACTCACCCAATCTTACTCATCTAAAGTGACAGCGATTTGAGACATAAATGTGTTTTCTGTGTGACAAGAAAAATAAATCAATCAGCTGTGCTGCGGAGGAATGAAGAAAAAACATGCTGAACTGCTGACCTCACTTGCCTATTCTGCGGGGCAATATTACCATCATACGCATTCTAGTCACAGTATACACATGTCACCGCTAGTCAGTTTTTGCCTCTGGAGTAATAATAATCTGTCTTCAACATATCGTGGATTCACGTGTGTTCGATTTGATTCATGCCATAAGCGTGTACCAACCACATCCCCTGTTCCTACGGAAACTTACCACCAGCCACCGCATTTATGCTTTTGAATTGGAAAGTTATTTTGACAGCAGATGATTTTCCCATCAACCCAAGGTAGGTTAGCCTAATATGGCGTAATGATAACACTGTGTGAAGCAAAACGAATCAACCGGTTTCTCTCCTGTGGCCCTAGACACGGATTGCATGACGATTATGCAGGTCTGGCTTACGCGTAAAACTAACCCGATGCGAAAGTTCTCCGGTTCCAAGGTTAGTGGTGATATAGCCACTGAGGACGAAAATGACGAAACACCCCTGAGGTATTGTGTCTGTTCACCTGATGGTGTGTTCATGTAGGCGTGCTAGCAGGTCGTTTCTTATTTACCAGTAAAATCATACACTAACGGTTAAAACAGGTCGTTACCAAAAAAGCAGAAATATTGCGCGACTTGTTCCATCACTGCCACTTCGAATTTAGACGTTCACTACTCTTCGGTTGCTTTTTCATTCACACAATTTGGTCCAGTCGGTCAAAATGGCAAGAAACGTAATTAGCAACCAACTGGTTACGGCTTTATTGATTCCAACCATGCCATTGCTTCAATAGGAGTGGCACCTGCCGCAATATTATCGTTGACTCCAGACCGGCGGTGATTGTGTTTGCTATTTCTTAGAGTTACATTGCAACTGTTCGTTGAAGAGCTCTTTCAAGCATAAAATCGATAACATCAGCATCGATTCCCTACTGAAGTGAACTTTTCACGATTGTGCCTTTTTAATAGTGCAGAACTGCGAACTCGGTAACAGAAAAACCAGTTTAGTTTGGTGCCAGGAAAGCTCTCTCTGACATTGCCGTGTGTTTACTCTACCAAACAAGCACCCATTTTCTCATTTTGTTTGTGCAGAAAATGACAGCATTAATCAATATACCAAGAATATATCTGATATTTCATCACCTAATGTGCAGAAGCAAAGAACCAAGTTTGTCCAAGATCTGCATTCTAAAAATGCTCACAAGTCACTAAGACGAGGCCCAAAAAGACAGACCAGTTCAGTTTACACAACCGTTATCCGTGAATCGCCGTGTTCTGGATCTGGTTACTGCCTGACAGCACTAACTACTAAATGAGAAAAACACCGACGAGAACAAATGAAAAATAACAGGTTGAACAACGACTCTACAAAAGAGGGAAAATCTCGTGGACCCCAACTGGATAGTCCAAATGGTCCCATATCAGCCAGTCCACTGGTTAAAGCTTTCGTGCATTTTCCCATTTCATCGAATGGCCAATTCAACCCATCTTTCAATCATTATCCGCCTTGTAGAATAGCATACAACGAGGCAAGGTATAAAGCTTCAAATGAATTATTGAATTTCCCCAAGTTTCCTCATTTGTAATAAATTGTGCATGTAATGTGTCCTTCCGATTACAAGAATCCCCTGTCAGTACTTAAACCCAAGTTAGCCGTTGTTAAGACAAATGGTTCGGTGCATTCTAGACCCAAAAGATAAACTCGACGGAACCAATGCCCGAGCGCGACGTTGCACCGACGCCTCGATATCAGTGCTTGCATATTGCGGATAATACTAACAGGGGAAAGCGTGCGAAGAAACAGCAGACCAAGTAGACTAAAAATTTGCTAGAGCAATGTAATTGGCCGGTGTCAACAAGAAATGTTTGTTCCACGAGTTCATATATCATTATCCGACAACTCACAACATCGCTGAACTGTTCGAAAAGCATTTTGTGAGGCGATTCCCAACAGTGCGGCGGATTGGCCTCATGGAAGTAGAAACGCAATCTGAAATTCCTCTCCAACCGTTCATTTAATGAGCCTCGGGCAACAACGGAATTGGGTTTCATTTGCATTTTGACACTGATCTATTTTTGCAGTTAATTGGACTTGATTACGTAATCAGCCACTTGGAATCGATCTTCATGTGTTTGTGGGTTTGTGTTTAAGTGAGTGAATGAACAGGAGTTTGTTCACATGTAAAGAACAGGTGAGCGGAGGAGAGACAGATTAGAAGCACCACTCAGTAAACCGTGGTTACACTAGCCTCGACAAGCAGTGCATACTGCCAGTGTTGTCCGGCGATCGACAAATCGAAATTCAAACAAGCATAGATGTCGTAAAACGAAAACGCCAATAGGCAAGTCATCCAACAAACTAGATATCAACTCATCGGATGTTTAGTTGAACAAAATCCTGTGAGGTTTCCTATCTCGTGTGATGTTCTCTCCTCTGGCCCCTTCCAAATGCGGAAGTGTATATTAGTCGGTGGTTGGTTTCGTTCGCATCGCTGCATTTTAAACTGGTGAAACAATGACTTCTGCTTGAAGTTGCCTTTGAATTACAAGAGAAAATGAACTGCCATAATGCTATTGACTTGGACGCGGATTCAATGCCAGTCAACGAGTAACTTGTCCAATCCTCATCGATTTTTTATTCGTCTCCTTACCAACTGCGAGCAGCGATAGTTCTGAATTTCGGCCAAATGACCGACGTGAATGTCTTTCCTGGAAAATACGCAGTTTGGGTGACTTTCAGCAGTATTTTGATTGTCCATGAAGCTGTGCGATTGCACAGAATCGTTTCCACACGTTCGGTTGGCCTATAAGCATCAGTGGAAAGATGAATGAATTTTTCCGAAATCCCGTGGAGATAAGGCAGACTAATAAGTCTTTTTGCTGGATAAAGCCGAGCAAAACATGTTGGCAGGGAAATCTGATTATTTTGTGCTTAGAATTGTTAGACACCACTGAACCTCCAATTTCATGATTGACTATTCGGAGAAGTACTATTACAAACTGAACGGTATATCCCGGAAAAATTACACACGCGACTGAATTATTAGCGATGCCGTGAATGACGTTCGTAGTGAGCTTCAAGAACTTAACCATAAATGTGAGTGAATAATTCGTTGCAAGGTCATCGGTGTCGTATTTAACGCCACTCGGTCTGAACTACGGTGGCTTAGGGTTGCATTACATGATGTAAAATAGACTAACTGATGGTCGACGGAGACAGTGGTGGAGACAGTCGGTCGCTGGACGCTTTGAAAGACCGAAATTCTCGAAAAATGAACGATATTTCCGTTCTGATAGGTTTAAAAATAACTAGTAGCCCCAGAATAACGTGAATTATTCACAATGCATTCAAATCACACTACATTTTGCCACTGTTAAATGTTTTGTAGCAGATAGACTAAAGGGTACTTTCTAACTCCAGTGGGTCGATTCCTGATCAGAGTAACTTTCATGAGCATTCGGATTTCATGGTTATACTTTTGAAACCAGAAATGACAAAATGTGTGAAAAAAACAGTTCACACAAATGGCAAATCATTTGATCCACGAAAGTTTCTTGTTCTTTCGAACATCCTCATATTCTGCTCCAGTCTCTCCTCAGTAGACGTTTTATGTATGCCAAAGAGCCAACGAATAGATTTTTGGTTGTAAACATTCAGTTGAAACTATAAAATCAAGTGCACCCTTCGTCTAGTAATCTAATATCCAATTTAAGTTTATGAGCGGTTTAATGATGACCAACTCAATTGGGATAAATACTTGGCCCAAAAAGTGCTCACCTTTGTAGGTGTGCATGAAAATTGTCTACCATACATCATGAAACCGTTTCCCCTCGCAGTCTAATAACACACACAACAAGCTAGCATAGAATCGTACACTTTTGCTTTGTCATGTAGCCGTTCATGACCGATTACCAATTGAGTTCCATCCAGAAGCATTTGTTTTGCGAATTGTTGAACTCAACTACGGATGTTTATTCGTAATTTATTCACGTTTTCCAATGGCCAATATTTCAACTTGCTTGTCCGCCACACTCCTGTCGCTTGGGGAATGCACATTTTCTTCACCGCTCACTTGATGCTTTGGTTGGTTGCCACACCTAAACTGCTGAGACCATATATACAGGTCATTGGTATGCCCGAGTTTCTGTCCTGTGGATGCCGGTTCTCTTAGATTGCAACCAGCTCTACGGACTGTGGCGCATAACGCTGTCACGGGATTCGTGTTACGATGTTTGCGAAAAACAATATCTCGCGCTGCGCACCATCTGTTCCAACGAAACACGTCAAATAATCTGATTTTATTCTTTGAAATGGTCTCAGTGATCATTCCCCTTTGGATTTTCAAAAAAAGTGGAATGGCTAAAGACCATTTATTGTGCGATATAATTATGGTACAGCCCCGGCATTCCAATGTTAGGAATGCCGAATTTCATTTCTGGGTTGGTGCCCTTCAACTTTGAGCACAGTGTGCAGAAATGGAAAGCTTCCCGTGCATCCTTGAGAGGTGTTCATTTTTTTATATTGTCAAGCTTTACCAATCTCAATAGACGCGAACCATGTAGAATACCAACAACATTTTATGCTACTACCTTCTGACCTTTGACTGCATTGAAGCCGGTTTTAACTCGTCACTTCCCAAAACATTTGGTTAGGAATTGGAAATAAGTTTCATTTTCAATAAAAGCATAAAACACCTTAATTAATTTGCTTACTATACCTTGTAATTTACCCCGTTTGTCATATAACCCAAAAAAAACAACTCTCAACCTCTGAAGAACTACAAAGAATTAGATCTATATTTTGCTTCCGGAATCCAATGTCTCGCCATCTACATTGTAAACTAAGACGTTTGCCACAGTTACGCAGCCTTGGGCCATCAGTTAGTAGTCCCGGGCCATTTTTAGCTGGTCGAAAAGCGGAAGAAAAAAAAACGCGCATTTAACCTCGCTGAAAATACAGCTATTGATGAAGTTCTTACTGGGCTTTCATTACTCACTGCTGGGCTACACAACTCATACGTGATTTGTCCGCTTGCAGTATACGTTATGGAGGAAGATGTGTTCATTCGAACCTTGTCATGGTTGCTAACAATCGTTCTAGACAATTAACCCGTGCCCAGAGAAGCTACTAAGAGCGTAAATAATATGAAACTACGGTGAGCTTTCAACAGCTCTGGATTAGTCTGTTAAAGAAACTTAACACCCTTTCACCAAAACACGGATTTTTGTTGACGCCGTCGGTTCCTCGCCTAATTTATTGTAACTGCCGGTAATGAAGAGACGCGGTCAAGGCGTTTTGAGGTGAGGGACATGAGTTTGTGTCCTCCTGCCATGATCAACGTTGCCTAAAATTGGCTACGGTCTTCTGTCTGAAATCAATGCACACTGATGTGTCACTACGGAGAGAGGCAATAACAACAAGTTTATATTACAGATATCCCAATTTATTTAAGTTTTCCCAAATAAAAGTCCACTCTCAACTTCACGTGCACAACATGGTTTTGGGCCAAAGAGGGGGCCCCGAATGGCTACTGGATACGTCTGCCAGTGACCGCAGTTCTCATTGTTTCCAATGACAGTGAATCACAAATGATATGCCTTAGCGAAACTTTGATATCCCAGTGTCGAATCTGTATCCAAGACATGCGGTTGATATTCAGTCAGAAAGGCCCTGGTTCAAACTTGAATATATCAACAAAGATTCACTCAGTTAGATGAAATACTTATTCTTTATCATGATAGAGCCACAATTTCGTCAACAATTCCAGCAGCTAGACAGAGGTAGTACGATTCTGTGACCACAAATCTTTATCGAAACCATGAGTTGGAAAATTGTGACTGAGTTCCAGTTATCTTACTTTATTTGACTCATCAGAGGCTACTGAGTATTTTTGGGATAAAATGCCCCAATCACGGTTACCAAGCCCACAGGCTGGATTTTTCTGTGATCCTCCTGACATTTTTATCAACGATCTCGAATTTGAATTGCGTAGTCCCCCTGATGAATTTGACTTAGAAGCAACCTGGCACACTTTTGTGATGTTCCCCGAAATGCAGCTCAGTTTCCATCATCATCAACGTCATCGTTCAGTAGTAAGCAAGGCCAGTCTCACTGACAGCTGCCTTTCCCCAGCGTTGCACATTTCTGTAAAAAGAGTGAATATCCAAGGGGAACAGGGATTGGACTTACACAGGTGCGAAAAGATAAGATGCTGCAGCAGCCAACACACGAAACAGTCTAACTGTTCAAACGCACCTGTTTTCAATTATTCTGATTCGATAGAAAATGACAACACGATCGCCGCTGATCATAGTTTGCTGCCATATCCTTCAGTGTCGCCTATCAGCTGGTTGACGAGTCTTTCGGACCCCGACTGCGATGACGTGAGCCACTTTTTTGCCTAATTTCATTACACATTTTTGTATTTCACGTTTCCACTTCATCTGCTGACCTCCACAGTGCTTCTTTTACTTCGTCGGAGGAACACGAAATAGGCCACGGTATGATAGAGCGGTGTTCGCAGTACGCAATACGTGACCCGACCGGCGTAGTCTGCGCTGAGATAAGGTATTCTCAGAAAGAGCACAATACTCGATTCCTCACCTCTGCATTACTCGCCCGGTCACTCCATCTAATCCCAGCCATAATACATAGACATCGGTGATTGAAAACCTCTAAGGGACGAACACCTCCGACACGGATACTTCATGTCTCACAACCATACAACAGAACTGAGCTCGCTGCGATACACTGCACACGACCTTTAAACTTCAGTGAAATATCAGACCGACGTCAAAAGTAGTATTTCATTCCAGCGTACACCGCTCGAGCCTTGGATATACGAGTACTCACTGCCGTGGTTCCATGCTTCCCCGCGCAGCTGTTGAGGTAAATGAAAAGGATCACAATCGTTAGACCTACTCCATCGAGAATCAAGTTCGGCACTACTGTCGTCCAATTCTGCAACAACACTTTACACTCTGAAGATGTAAAACATGCCGAATAGATCTGCACACCTCGAGAGTCTATCTGGTGCACATTGTGTATGATTTATGGATCAAACAAGCACACGACTTCATCTGAGTAATCTAGGTGACCCAGCTTCTCACCATTTCCCGTTTCGACCCCTACACTCTGAATTCCTCCTAAAGCATCTTCCATCACCTCGTCTAGGATGAAGTTGAACAGCAAAGGGGAGATGAAACACTCTTGTCGAACATCCTCAGTTCTTTCGAATGAATTTGATAGTTCATCTTATACCCTCACACGACCACAGATGTACAGGATGTATAATGTTCGCAGCATGTTCACGAACTTCACTGGCATAACCTCCCGGTGGAGAGCAATAAACACCGTTATCCGATCCATTGAGTCGAACTAAAATCGTAGGGTGGTGGCATGTGTGGGGCGTTTCAAACCTACTGCCAAAAAAGCGAATATATGGTGGACGCAACCTCGACCCGGACGAAAACCGGCCTGCTGTTTGCGAATGTTACTCTCGCGAGCAAGTATCAAACGACGCAGCATTACCGCAGCTAAACTAATCCCACGATGATTGCTAGTCACTCCATATTTACTCATTAGATTGACTCATTTCTTCTATATACTTGATCGCGAATGGTAATAGCTACGACATGAAAATAAATTTTGTGAAACAGCATGGGAGCACATATCACCTTTATTAACACTGTAATTCGCTTTCACTATTCTATTTCTTTTTTCTGAACTCGTGTTTTACTCATGCAAATGTTCCCGACCATTATATAGTTGCTTCAGGGACAAGTAATTTCCGGAAAACTACGTCGGTATTTAATTTTTTCGGAGTTTCTACCTATCGACTGAATATCGAGGGCACAACTTGGGGACTTCACGCTGACGCTCGATCATGCAAAGATATCCAACTCAATCACAATCGGTACATGTACATCTGCAATGGATTCTGATACGCATCGTTCAACCGTTCAACCGTCAGGAAGAGGAAGTCGTGTAGTTCGGTGCACCAGTGTTGCAAGCGCTGGGGAATGCTCATCAACTATCACAATCCAGTGATCGTACGGCCTGCATACTCGCAGTTCAACTGTAATTTTGGGATCCGGAAAGCATGGAATTTTGGCAATAACCGTTATTTTTGACTAGAATGCGACAAGGATTTATCGATCGTGCCAATCCTCATTGATTATCCAAACTAACAAGGAACAGAAGGGAAAAGCATTTGACCCTGCCTAGAATATTCCCGAATGGGTTCCCACCCCAAGAATCTCATCTCTTCATATTGTTATTAAAAAACTATAACAAATTCTTGATAGTCAATTTTGATAAGAATTAACAAGTCTGAAATTTACTTGACACTGATTTCTATCTACGTTAATTGAATTGATTTACATTTGATATCGGGAATTGCTATCCCTAAAATTGGTTCCAAGATTGCAAATTTGCCTGGGAAAAACATGATTATACTAGTCTTGATAACGCAGCCCGTGAAAATGGATTTTCCCCCTAAATCGGTAGGTCAGTGACCTGGAATGTTCTGGGAAAATATTGTTCTGTTTCTTATAAAAGCGAATGAACTTATTCCATAAAACAACAGCTAGTAAAACTACTAAGTCCGCTAGAAATGCCCATGTCACGTGATGCTTGACCAATGGACCTTCAGCGACAGTGAATAAATATTTGCCCCGTATGAAATTAAACTGAAGAAACGTTAATTTCATTTTCTCATTTTCGTGCCCTCGGGTGACCCAAATTTCTGAGCGAGCTGTGAAGCGTTCGGATGTGAACTGCTCGGGCCATGTTCGTGTTTGCCCGTGTACGTGAGCAAATACAAAACGTAAAAGTTTATGGGTACTGGTTGCCTAGGTAATTGGTTGTTCATTTTACAATGGGGACGATGATGACAATGTGCTAATGGACATTATCAAAGAGAACGCGAAGTTAACTTTATACGTTAAGTTGTTCTGTTGTACACTTCTATTTCACTCGGCGGTATGCTTGTTTTCACGTGAATGAAAGAATGAGTTATCAAATTTGACGGGAAAAAAGACCTGCTCAACTGACAGTTTTCCACTCTTATTTCAGTTCCATTTGGAGGGGGGGGTGGGTTACGGCGGGTTGATGTGGGGAGAAGGTGTGTGATGGATATACACGGCCGATGTTTACTTATAAGGCAGAAGCAATTGTACGGTCCAACCACGGTTTCTAGGTCATTAGTTGACCGTCAGTACTAAAAGTTGGATGATTTCCTGTGAAAAATACGATAACCACACCTTTCACGTGAAGAAAGTCGAGGCCGTAATAACTTTACTGAAATGTGTGATTGGCAGCTCAAGATTCGCACCCAAAATCCAAGCACACGCACACATGCACGCATGCATACACTCGCTCGTACCGAAGCAAAATCAGATACCAAGAGAAGAATCAACTTGCAACACGACTAAACGATTGAGCTTAACGAAATGCACTACTGATCATAAAGTGTTTTTTCTTGTGTTTCTGTTCTTGAACGACTGACATGAACTTCGTGCCTCGTAGGCGTCTGCAGTATTGCTAGTTATGATTAAAATGGGAAACACTGTTTTCGAAAATTGATGCTGTCTCAGCGCGAAAATCCGAAATCCGAAATTGTTTTACTAGGCTTGAAAATAAGTGAAATTATGATATAAATTGGAGATTACTGCGACCAAAAGTTATAGGACCCCTACCTTGAGTTTTCGTGCAATTAAAGTGTAACCTTTTTACAAATAGCAACCTTGATACACCTAGACACTTTATTTAGAATAGATCTAAGCAGGTGAATGATGACGAATACGATCTGTTTCAAGTTGTTCGCCATAAATCTCCCAGCACACAATAATGATTAAAATTCGCGCGATTCGAAATCACAGATGGAATTGACCCACAGGATTTTGTCACATGAACGACAAGACCACATGAAAGAGTGTGATAATGTTTGTTCTGAGAATCAGTTGTTACCTGCCCAGATTATGCAATCACCACATGGCATCGACCAGCGAAGGCCAAACGGAAAAGATCGCGGCGTTTGGACGTGAAGGTCGCGAGTTCTAATTCTCCCGCCGCCGGTCAACCTCCTCACTTGGCAGCCCTCTGCTGGTCTCAGCCTCCTTCCTGAAAATTGATGTATATTGTTTCACTAATAAAGGAAGTAAAGTGTGGAAGATCAAAGGTAGTAAGATTTATGTAAGTTGGTCGTTATAACAAGATTTCGCCGAGAATCAACGAGCCACTGGGAGACAAAATTCAGTACTACGAATTTTTTGGCTGGTAAATTTTACAAATGTATAATTAGTCCAAGTGAACCAATGATTATTACGTCAACTTTCTAAAGCTATTCTCTGTGGCTTTGTAGTTCAACAGGAAGAAGGCGTACATGCTACAAATGTACGGATTACACCTGTGTGTAGGTTCAAATCTTTCGTGTGTCTGTGAATTTTTGCATTTGAACAAAACGTGTATCCGAAACATGAAGTAAGTATAATTTCGGATCCAGTAATTGATATACTCGTTGCTTTTATATCGTCTTTGAAGCAAATTGGAACGTGAAACCGTGACCCCGTTTGGGTTAGATACGCGTTGTGAGGTGCAGTGGAATACCATGGGAAAACAGTTTCCGCTTGACGATTCTACACTGTAGTAATAAATATACAACGTTCAATTGTGGGTGATTAGGCCTTGGGTAGTAATATGCCGAAAACATTTTGGCATTTTAACTTGACGGCGGCCGGTTGGAATTCTTCTATTACCGGTCAATTGCAACAGGTTGCAACATACTTCCTGAGACCAGTGCATTTTTTCATTTCAGTAGTGCAAAGTAGGTAAAAGATGACAGGTAAAATTTTATTTTTATATTTCCTAGGATCATTTCTCCCTTTGTTTGTTTCGTACTGCACTGACTGTGTAGTAAACTCAGTCGTTGTTCTCGGATTTTCTAAGGGTACCGTATTACTTTTGTTAAATCACTCTACCTCGCACCTAATCAAAAGTGGGAATTCATCATCATCAACGGGAGATCACGAAATGTTTCTTAGACATGGTGCGGTACAGCTCATTTATCACATTCAAATCCGTTGTGTGAATGCGGTCTTATAACCTGGCAGGATAGGAAGTGATTAAAACTCCAGCAAGCGTAGTTTCTCCAAGTTCTCCCTCGGTTACATGATTCTCCCACTGTTTATGTCAACTCTTACGCTTAAAGCAAAGTGAGTGGCATTACAGGAATCTTCCAAATGTTATGATCAATAGCCGGTCAATGCGAAAAAGTCAAATTACCACCCCATGCTTATTGCCCTGCTTCACTGGGTAGAAACGAAGCGGAGAGTCTTGTTTGACAGCTTTATATAACTGTAAGCTAGATAGGACATTTTTCTTGTCCCGGAATTTACACGAGCATATTACTGCTACACAAAATTGACTGTCTTAGCCAAACTCGAGAAAGGCCTGAGAGGAAAATCTTTCCTTTGAAAGCAAGTTGTAACAAATGAGTCATTCATTTTGTTTACTCAAATTCGTCCGGTCCCTTTCCACTTCCCAGATGCTGCACAATGAATCAGCAATGTTGATAACTGTTAACAAAAGTGAGACATTTATACACCGAATGAACTCATGACCTTCACTAGGGAGTCGTACGAGTACATTTTAGATTAAGTCACTTCAAGGTCACGTTCTAGGTCATGTGACAGCTGAGCTGAGCTTCCGTCAACAGCTTGGGTGATGTCATCAGTGCGTTAGCAGTGATTTCTGAGCTTGTGCGAATTTACGACAATATCAGCGCTAGGAATTCATCCGATGACTGTAATCATTTTTTTGCGGGCAGTCTTTTAGTGAATTAGAATGGTCGTAATTTCCGAAAAGTAAATCAAGCCACTTTGTTCTCATATGCAAACATTTTTCGCTAAACACCAACTTGTTTCACCAACCCAGACTGTCCGTCATTCATGCATGTACAATCGGAGATTCGGAATTCCGTTCCGTTAACGATTGGCTTGATCCAGACACGTACAAACATAGGCAAGCATATGGACAAAATCTGAAATTACAATCTGTCATGTACGTGTCAGCACTGAGCATTCACCAGGTTAGATAAGCAGGTTTTTCCTTGTTAAGATTCCGGATTTTGAGGATCAAGCTGTGAGACTAGAACGGATTGGATATCACATAGAAATGGCAAAGAATTAATCTTGGCGCAAGTGATATCTGATCAGTCGCAGTTTCAAAGAAAAAAAACGGACAGAAACCAACGTGGACAAATGAGCTATCGAAAACCAGTTCCGGTTTAGACTAGATATCTGAACGATATAACGTTTAATATGGAACTAATGCATTTGGTTCCTGGTGAAATGCCATCTGAAATACATTTCGCTCAACCGGGAACTAATCCATTCAAAGATAGATAATTTGTTTGGAACATGACTGCAGAAATATTGCGAAGTTTCGCTGCGAATCAGTGGTGCGTATCGGGGTTAGTTGTGGCCAGTTTGTTATTTCTGTTCCCGTTACTCGCATGCATAAGTGGAATGCTTTCCTAATTGGATTTCGGTCGGCTCTGATCGATAGTAACATTTTATCTGCATAAGTATTCGTCTTCACTTTCGCTTTGCCCACTGCTATTTTCTAGTGCACTTGGTATGGAGATAGACGAGAAAGTGTAGCGAAAACAACACAGCTTTACTCAATAAAACGATTTGGTCTGAATTTTGCACTCCTGAAATCAACAGAAAAAAAACGTATTTTTGCATGCTTACGAGCAGAAAAGAGTGCAGTCGGCAAAAGAAGCTGAAAAGGAATCGTTGGATTTATACTTAGTGAAACTGTGCCCTCAATTCCATTGTGACGCCATGGATAGAAAGAAAAAACGTTCGAGTGAAAAATTCAGTGATTCAATCAACCAAATGTTACCCTAATCGCCAGCGAATAATTTAAGTGACAAATATCCTATAAGGATAAGGTATCCTCCAGTTATTGTAGTAACGGCGCCACCTAGACTCGCGACCAGAGGCGAGCCACATAAAACGTCAACCGGGGATATAAACAGGAACGCCCATTTTGTCCAGTTTTGCTACGCACAGTTTGTAAATGTTTTGTCTCCAGTTTCTACACAGGAATGTTGGTTCGGCGCGTTTCTGACTAGTGTTTCACTTGTTTAGATATCCTCGACGATTCAACGAGTCGAAGATGATAGAAAATGGGAACACATCTGGTTTCCTCGAAATTTATACGTTTTTTTACTTGAACATTATCGACCGTTAGCTCTAGTTTAGTCCTTCATGATAAGAATGCCCCAGATCGGTCGATCACTATCGATACATGTGATTCACATTGATGGAGATTGAAGTTGTCGCATTTCCTGATACCAGTCGAATTAAGCGTGTCTGAAATGAATTAGGGAAACGAATGTTGCGGCGGTCGTCTTAACTGAGGAATCCAGTGCGATACAGCATGATCATTGGAGGCTGGGATTTTGATATCATAAATAGTTAACGAGATCCGTGCCTCCTTAAGAAATTCCGCTAGGGTTAGGTGGTACTGACCTTAATAAAAATTATCACCAGTTAGCCTTACATATCTCCAAAAGGTGCACCCTATGGATGGGCTGCTCATTCGCTGCGTGACATTCTGCCGTAAGTTAAAATCGCTGAGAGTCTATGGCACACGTCACAATCAGGGTCTGTTCTCAACTGAGTTCATCCGCGCCCGTCCTGATCGCAGCAGTTTATCAAAATAAATGAAGTGAAAAGTAAATCAGGTTATCAACGTAGCTTGGGTGTTTTCAGTCCACCGGCCCTCATTTTGGCGGATATGCGATTTTCCAGCAAGGTTTCACGTCGTTCCATCCCAGACCATCTCGCACCAAGATTGCTAGCGTAAAATAAAGTGTAAATATTGGAATATACAAAAGAAGGAGTTTTCCAGTATGGCATTGAAAAGGCTAGATTCTAGAGACACTGGCTAGTACTGACACACGTGCAAACAACGCCACTAGTTCATAGGTTGTCACAGTTAAATTTTTGTCCAACTGCCTAAAACTCATTTAACACCGTCCTGTCGAACACTGGCCAGCTATCTCATTGGTTCCGTTGTCAAATCCGGTGGATGAAATGTAAAAACCTCTCTCGCTTCATTGCCAGTTCAACAATAGTAGTTCTTTCTATTTGTCCACATCGAAATAATAATAATAGAGAACAAAGTTTCAGTGGAAAACATGCGTCATGATGACTAGCATGGAAAAAGGAAAAAGGATGCCATCTGTTAGACTGTTTCAAACAGTAAACAATGAAAGAAATCAAGGGAGTTGAAGCCTATCGACTCAGTGGCGAGAATTAGGCCACTCTAGCCAGAGATAGAAGAGTAGTTTTACCGAAATCGTCCAGGCTCGAATGCGCCCATACCAACGTAAAAACATGTGATGGATGGAGACCAGAAAAAGGACGGCAAAGTTTGTGAACCCGACCAAAACGAAAACATGGCTCATGCAGTTGATTTTTGTGAAACATAACGTCTGGGCAGTCCATCTGGGCCGATATAATTCGCTCGCTTTGCAGGACTGTTTCGATGTCTAAGTACTCTCATACTGCTCATATGCAGTTAACTATTTAGCTCATTTTTTGTCACAATGGCCGAAAAGTTCTCAAGATCCATCTTTTTCTTCTTCTGAATTTCCTGTCAGTTGTGATTTGCCCACACTATTTGCTCATGCTGTTCAAGTCCATCCGTGCGTCAGTCTATTGCCACTGGCCGAAATCAGGGGAGGGTTGAAAATCAACGAAACATGTCGCAGGCAAATAGGGATCCTTTTCGTTAACAACGTTTAACTAAGCCACTTTTGCTAGTTGTACCTTGATGCGGAACCTTGAATCAGATGCAAGCTAGCATCTCTGTTGTATTCTAACACAAATCAGAAACGGGGGGGTCCGCAACATGCAGTCGAGGCTGTCAGTACCCACTCCGGCATTGCAGCTCACGCATTGCTTTCCACACGAGCCGGCACCGGTAGCCTTTTGACACGGGATCAACGCATTTCTCGAATCCAGTCACGTGTGCTTTCCTCGAGGGCGCAGCAACCCGTTGTCACCTGACTCTGTGCATGCATACGTACGTCCAATCCAGGCCCATTCTGGTTTGTGAGTAAAAGTTCATTGCCCATGAGAGAAAGTTTACGGCAAGGCCACGAGAGCATATACTCGCCAAACCCTAAATTTCATTTTCAATCGCTTAAAAATGTTTTGTAACTGTTCTGTGTGATGCTGAGTTGATGCAACACCTAGACTTGCCGCCCTGCACACTGGTCCAGACCTTGGGACAACTAATCCAAGGCCGTAATTTTGTAGATGGCTGCGTCTGTGAGGAGGGTAGGGAAAATACAGACAACAGCTGCTCGGAGAGAATGATTTAAAGGCCTCAAATAATAGCTTTAACCTTCACAGGCTAAGTTTAGTATATCGATTCGGACCAGACAAGGAACGATCAAATGGCTCCTCAAATCAAATAGAAAAGAAAGGAGACAGTTTTAGGACACGCAAATAAAACAAATGTTACGGGCTGAAGCTAAACAAATATTGTGAAAGTCTTAAGCTCATCTGATTTGATTACAATATAATCCAGACAGGCAGACATGAAGCCTAGAATCAATACAATGCATGGTCCGGATTGAGAAAAAGAGCATCTCCGAATGAAGCTGAGATATCATGATGATTCGTTTTACTTTCAAATGACAAGCCTGGTGGAATTAGGTTTCAGAAGTATTTTTTGCGGGTGAAAGCTTCAAGTGATAACGTGAAGGCAGCCAGCCTCGTGCTAGGACACTGTGGCTGTTCGGAGACCCCGTTGGATAAAACTCTGATAGCTCGGTTATTGTGTGATTCAAAGATGTAGCCTTTTGTCGCCTAGATTTAAATGTCAGGAAAAGCATGTGAGTCATTCCAAAAGGAATGATTGGTTGAAACACGAAGTTCCATTCTGGGTCTGTTAAAGAGAAGGTAGAGAATGAATGTGAATGTTTCAAAATGTGATGACCCATTGTCAAGGGTATTTCAACTAGATAAGCATTAAAGTAGTCCGTGGTCAAAAGCCATATTATCCCAAACGATATGTGCTTGCTGCCTGTTTCCTTCATCGTACGACCTTCAGCTGCTATTGGAGACAAAATAATAAGGAGTTTATGGTCCTCATCGAATTTAAAAAGTGCAATCAAGTTAAAATTTACTGCGATTAACCCTGGGGATGCTCGGTGTCTACAAGTAACTGGGAACTAATGTCACCAATGCATCATCGGTGATTATTCTCCGAAACTGGGAACCTGGCCCTTTAAATATCATATCTGTGAAATCACAATATACATTCGTTGCCCGAAATTCGACATTTGTTCATTAACACAAGCTGATTAAAAGCATTCCATTCTTGAGAATCCCGGTTAAAACGTATAAACAATTCCGTCTCCAAAACGTTCTTTACTAGAGAAATAAGTGCAGTGACATGATATTTAAAGGCTTTACAGAACTTTCTTTATATCTTTTCCCGGGCGCCCAGTTTCCCGGAGACCTTCCAGTTCAAACTGTCCTGGCTCAATGATCCTCCGATATCAATCTGCCGCGCCGGTTTTACTGCACTCGTGTTTGACTAATCACTCAGATATCTTCGTTTATTCTGATGTGCTTTATGGCCGGTCCCCTAAACAGGGCTCTGTCTCGCGCTAATGCTGGCAAGCATAGACCGATGTAACGTCCGACTAATGGCCACTCAAAATTTCCCTATGGTGATGATCGATGGCTGCTTAGGATTGAGGTAATACAGTTCCGGGGAAGCCTTAATAACATCTTACACAATACGCATACGTATAATATTAAGTAAGTCTAATTTCAAACAAGCAGATAGACACATATCAGTATGATTTACTAGAAAAACATAGTGTCAGCCTCATGACTTTTCCCTTGTCGTTTTTAGTTTTTCTTCTCGGTTGTATTGTATGAGGAAGTTACCAACTCATAATAAACTTGGAGATGCAGTAAGCGTTCCTGTACAGTGATTTTCGATGGTGAAACAAATATGGACGTTAGATTCACGAAAAACATTATTCTGCAGTTGTTGCCGGTTAAATGTTTCCGTTTATATCGCATCGTACCGTGAAGGAATCTTAGCGACCAAATTGACGAAAATGGCCACTTTCCAAGAAAATAGCAAGTACATGTGATAAATTCATGTTCGAATCGCAAGACGAATAGTTGGAAGATTTTTGCTGATTAAGCAAGGCTAATCATTAGGAAAAGTAGACACGAAGCACGAAAGTATGGATTTCTATTATCATTAATATGCTTCCCGCAAGGATTCATCATAACACATGCTCCTATCTATTTATATGAGATTCAGGCAACAGTGTAACAAAGGAGAGGACGGTTATGGGGATGGCTGAATGGGGGACCACCGGGTGCGCATACGTGATGAGCACGAATAACCGTGGAACCAATCATGTGCTTTCATTTATTTGTGTGCAAAATATGTTACCGATGACAAAGGTTTGGTTTTACAATTTTTTTTCGTTCTTCAATGGTGTTCTCATGATCAGAAAAGTATGGATCCATAATCAATGTTTTCTTACGCATTGTACGTGTACAAATGTTTCATTTTGTATGATTTCTTTCGCTTGCCGTATCGTACGTGCGCAAAGTTGCCCTTGCCTGTCTGCCGTTCTCCTTGTGTTCGTATGTAACAGAATGTCACACGCTAGTTATCGTATGACCATGTCCGTGCCGCGTTCGAAGCAGTGCATACACAATTCGATTTGCAATGTCCACCCAATCACGTACTTCCTCTCCAGTAAGGAAACTAAGAGTGTTTTATTGCGGCTACGTGAGACCTGAACATGTAAGAAAAGCGAATACAGACCAATGAAATAATTCACCATGCGAGCATCAAATTGTCGGAGAACTGTGTAACTGCTTGGTTCTCATCTTGAATGAATACCCACCGATTCCAAAAAGGAAAATGCGCACCGGAGTGAAAAACAATGAGGCGATCACGATTCTCACTAGGCTAATATGGGCTAGTTTTTAAAACACTTGCAAAGCTGACTTCAAGTGAACTGTTCACAGGGGGCCCAGGTAGCCTAATCACCTTTTGTTTCGGCTGTCAGTCAGTTTTCGGGTTGATGAATGCTGATCAGCATTTATCCAAAACTGGTATTTCACTCCTGACCGATTCCATGTAAATATCCTGATCGACTTACTCTAGGATGTGCGCATGCAATCCCAAAATTAATCGCGTAATTCGAAATGGAATAATCGATCTTTAAACCGGCCCTTCATCCCGTTCTGTAGGTTTGAATGCTGTGAAATGTCACAATGCCTAAATTTCGTGACCGCACAAATGATTAAGTGACAATAGATTTGGCAGTTTTTTATTAGTCCATTGCAGACATCGATTAAGTGCTCACTTTAAAATAATTTTGATAGTTGCGTCCCAGCGACTCGGTCGAGGTTCGTGCGCGTCAGCGAAGTATTTTGCAAAGTTTGAGAACTCTCGAGTTTCATCCCCAAATCGCACATTCAGTTCGTACTGTGTTCGGATAAATTCGTAAGTTTAAAACCAATTCAGTTATTTCACATTCGATTTAATGTCTCTCAGTAGGTTTCCTTCTGATTCATTGAAAATGAATTTGTGTTTACCAGTAAAGCACATCTTTGGATGAATCAGTTTATCCAGAATTGCAATTGTCGTACCAGGATAATCAGCCGCCATGTTGTTATCGGTAGCTTCATTTTCAAAGCCCGTTCTGATGTCTCACATCTTGGACAGAGGAAACTTGTAATGTCTGCATTTCATTCGTCCTACACGCGCAAAGTTCAAGCCTCAGTAATTCTGTTTTGCCCTACCACTTGTTGGTTGGCGAAAAATAATTTTTAGAACCAAGAACTAATCATCTTGAACACAATTCTTTTTCTATATATAGAGCTCAAAATTACTTGGCTGACTGCCGTTCGATGTCCATCGTTCATGCACAAACTTCGTGTCATCCGGTCAACCGTAAACTTGCGAAGCACCAGACTCGAGTTTTACAAGTAGTACGGAGCTCACTGGTGATGCATATCCGCCAACACATCTTGGGTTGGAAACCGTGACTTTCATTTGTAACTAATCGAAATTGTATGTAGGTTAAATTATCAATTCCCCAAATTTTAGGTAAGAGGGCTGAAAATAAACTCGTTTTGGGTGAAAAATGAACCTAGTGAATAAACTTAACTGCCGCCAAACTGAAGGCACTTCTAACAGCAGTAAGATTATGACGGGACGAAAGTCTCCATGGAGTTTTCTCTAATTACGAGTCTCCGGTTCCCATTTATCATCCAAAACTTGAGTTGAAATGACATTTTTCTAAACGCTGTCAGTGATGTTATTCAACCTAGACCAACAAATTTTCATGTCTCGGTTCTATAGTTTTCTCGTGGTGTCACAATTGGGCATGCATGGACCAAGCAAGTGATTTTAGTTGTTCCTTGACTGTGGCTCGTAGGACACCTCGGAAGGTTTCAAACAGTAACCACAAAGCGGTAAAAGACAAACGAAACCAGCGTAAATTCTGCGGTGGTCTGTCTGTAACTTTTCAGCATTTTCCCCAAAGCTATTGGGATGGAGTTGCTTTTTAGGTTCATAGATGAAAATTTCACATGCAGTATCGGTTGTCTTCGTTGTTCTTCATATGCGAAGTTTAACGATCTCCGATTCGTTGACGGAAGACTGTTCTAGCTCATAGTTCAGCCAACAGTCGGCCTGCTTTTGTATCGTTGCTTGATCAAACCTGTTATTTTTTTCTTAATATTTAATCTTTGATCTACTCGTGCAGTCGGAAGACCGAAGAATTCGGAGCAAGACAAAAGTGCTTTCATTATTTGATTGGTTTTATTAAGTGAAGCATTTGGAAATAACATTATTGAAGAGAATGTGAAATCATGCATCCTGCAATAATACAAATAAATCCGTCACTGAGCGAATGACTACGACGATTTGCACTCCTGTTACCATTCATCGTCAGTGATAACATGCTCGAAATGGAACGAGAATTCGAAACGGATGACTGTGTGCCAAACATCCACGCCAGCTAGCTGATCTCACGCTGCTTGTGAGAATAGTATTCAGCGTTGCTCTTTCACTCAGCCATGGCTATGAAATCCGTCGTGCGCTGGAATGTGCTTAAGATGTCGGCAATCATTGCGCTGCAGAACATCATCCAGAACATTTAATCTTGTCTTGTGAAACTTCTGAATAATTCAAATGCTTCTAGCGCATCAAATTCATTTCCATGAAAATTGATCATAGAAATAATCAATGGCGGGAATGTCACTGGATGACTGACCTCTTTTTTGTTAAACTCCTGAATGCAAACATCTTATTTTCACAGTTTGAACTGACCAGCTCAAATGGTCGTCAATAAATCAATATCGCATTACTTTCTGATATGCACCCATTACTTGTTATCAGATGCGTAGTTTGGAACATTTGGACTGGATTCTTATCTCCGAGATCGCGTGGAGTATCACGGTGCAGAAATAGAAAATTCACCAATCGATGGTATTACAGAAATTGTCCTTTTCCGAGAGATTACGGAAGGCTGGTTGAAGATAACTCCAATACGTCAAATAGCCATCAAAATGCCTCACATTGGAATATAGTCTGCTCGCAATAAACGAAAGAACATAGCCCACAATCAACGTTATCTTCCGTTTAATGTTGTCCCCAAAACTCTCGCTGTCAAACTTCCGAATAATTCGGTTCGATCTGTGAAAGCCACCTTGGTTGCTTCGCGTACGTTCCCACGACAATGTATTCACGACTTTACAGGCACACTATATCTACTAACAACGCTGTGTTATTCGCATCATATCATTCACAATATCCCACTTTCTTTAATGAACTTTGTTTGACCGCAGTTGAAATGTCGTGAAGTTGTGGTAACAAGATTGACGGAAATTGCTTGTTCAACGCTGTTGCTTTTGTTGTTATTCTTGTAACGCAGAAATACTCCAAAAGCTGACAAAATTAGTTTATTGTAAGTGGAACTGTATTTGACCCCGCGATGATCAGTTTCTCACACAGAAACTATCGACTGATGATAGGTATTTCATCAAGTTACAGGAGAGGTCACAATCACATACTTCGAAGATGAATTGCGCAAAGCGGTGTGAAAAGCACTCGGATTTTCTACATTTTCCAGGGCATCAAGGTACCAAGCGTGCAGAAATTTTGGTGCGTTAGTCACCGGGCGCATCAGCACATTGGTAACGAGGACTGTTTCGTTTCGTATTCGAGAGAGTCCGACGACAGAAGAATTCGTTGACGCACATTCACAATCGGTATGAATGCGTCCGCATAGTCAAGAAGTGCAAGGAACATAATTTTTGGGACTTTTTACTCATATTTGGCATACTTTGAAAACCATTCTACACTACGGTACATTGTGGTTTCTCTAAAAAACATACGAAGGCAAAGACCTCTGGCATTTTATACCACTTCTTCGGTAGAGTTTAGACAGTTGGCATTAGGTTTATTGCTAAATTTCTTGATATTACGGTGCCACAGTCACAAGCTGAGGGAATCGTTCTTGTGCATCGCTCCGCAAACACCATGCGGAACACTAATCGAGCTGAACCAGTTTTCGGGAAGTTGGAATAATATGACATTTATTTAGAATACTATTCATAGCTTTTGTCGCGAAAGCATCAACATGGGTCGCCCAATGGTTCAGAATTGCGGCTCAGCTCATTACAAATTCTTCAATTCCGCTAACGGCATTATGACCTAGGTAGACACAGTCCTTCAAAATAACCCATTTGAATTATTATCAGTCACAAGCGAACTTCGAGGCTGGTGCAATAAAAGGATTTGTCATTTTCTTTTATCGTGCTCTCGTGCAACCAAAATGCGAGAGAAATGCTACTTGTCCAATAGCGTTTCGAACATTGGCGATACCAATCATCTCGAATGTCATTTCAGCGGGTCACAAGACACAACGAACCTCTCCAAATTGTTCATCAGTGGCGCGATAAATCAACCGTCGCCGACCAACTGTTTCGGTTGCGAATACTTTCACCTGGCAGTAAATCACCTGACAGAATCTGCCGTAGCTCAAGTCACGTGTTTATTCTGTTATGGACATAGGAGGTGATTATTCTCAAATGGAACGGAACCAGAAGTTCCGTCATTGTACAGAACCATGTGTCACGTTTGTGTCACATTCAGTCTTTGTTCTAACAAGTCAAAATTTCTTCTCCAGTCAATTCAGTTCAGTTTGCTTCAACTCCACGCCCAAATGCCACCTATTTCCGAAGAGCTTTAGACAAAACTATGAATGCTCAGCCTCTACCCACAGTCTTTTATTCTCCACGCAGGTTCCCCAACAATCGATTCGGGCGAGATCAGTAAGGTCAAACAATGTAGCAAAATCTTTTCTTGAAAAGTTTGATGTTAAAAGCTGCATAAGCAAGTGTGCAAGTTTATGTGGTATACCCCGGATGTCCTTCGTAATTCAAGCAATCGAAGACAGATTAGAATAAAATTTTTATTTACTTTCAGTCCTTTACCAGACAGAAGACTTTTGAATTACTTTTCAACCTTTCTTTGAGTATTCGTGTCTTCAACAGGAATAAATGCTATTGTACTTCTTGTCGATCTATAATCAGCGGTGGTCGGGGAATAAAGTCTTGACGTTTGGACATGAAGGGCTGTAGCATGTTTCCTTAATCGTGGTCCACTTGCCCAAAGGAAAGAGATCAAAAAATCTATCTTTACCGGATCTTCGTAACCAATTCACATGAAAACTTCTAGATTCTGCTCCCTATGCTGTTAAGTCAGCTTTTGGAAGACTAATCATATCCGTCTCAGCCGATCAGTGTATGGCTTGCTGAGAGGTCCCTCTCCATCCTCATGTTTAACTATTTCTGTGTGCTTGTTGAGTTCCCGTCGGCATTTGCTAAACATATCACAGTACCCATTCTTTTATGATCTAGTTCTGAAACTGATCTGTCGGCCGAAATGCATGAAATGTCACCAATGGTCCGACAGCTTGTGTCGGTGTGTTTACATTGCTTTACACTCGCTGGGTGGAGTGTCGAGAAAACATAAAAGGTATCGAAAAAACTGTTTCAACAAGTAAAAGATTTCAACATAACACAAACGGTGTGTCATATCACGGTTACAACCCCGGGCGAATGTTAGGAGAGGACAAAAAGCCATCGAATAACAGTCTCCGAAATGGTTATATTAGGAATCAGATCATTCTTTCACTTAATCCAAAAGAGCTCTCATTACTGTCACCAGTTTGTCCTGACAATTCATAGAAAACAGTGACCGCTGGTTGATGTTATAGCTGGTTGCTTACCGCGGACAACCGAATATTGTCGAGCAACGAAATTGTGATTACGAATGAGGAAGAGTTTTGCAACAGAAAGTCTTTTGTACTGCATCGAAGAAACCGTGGACCGTGTGATGTGTTGTTTGAAGCTTTAAAAAATGAAAACAACGTAATCGTGTGTGCTTTTAGTTGGTCATCATTTTCATTATTTTGGTTCACTTTTTCAGGGCGTTTCCAATCAAACTTGCCTTGAAATGGCTACCTAAGTTAGTCGAAACGTCGGCTCATCACGAATATTCCGACCGTGCTGTTTCCATATTTTGAAAACCATAAATTAGCAAAACTTTTCATTGTGGTCATAAGAAAACAGAACTGGTCGGAACCGGTTACAAATGGGGCTGAGTTGGGACTCTTGCGCCGGCTACTATCAACACTAATAATAATATTATTGATAAGCGTCATCACCATACTAATAATAAAAATGAAGCCATAGTTATTCAGGATGGTTTACGTTTGTCCACTGGGGAAGTAATAGGGGGACAAATGGCGCAGTTTGTCCGAAAAACCGGAAACAAACATGAGATGATGAAATTCTATAGAATTACAGGTCCATGCCTTCGGTGAGATGGCAAGCAATTAGAACATGTTGATGAACTGATGAGTAGATGAGAATACGCATTTGGGCCCCCCAGTGCAAAGTAGCCAGTGGAACTTGGAAAGGACCAGGGGTGTTGTACATTTGCACCAGCGAAACAACTTCTTGGTTTCTAAAATAGTTTCGGTAGCGTCAAACGCAGAACGGCTGACTGTGCAACAGTATTCCTCGGGTGCGAGAAAGGAATTCAGATCAGGTGGTGATTCAATAACCGCTATCATGCAAATTGTATCCTTGTTTTTGGAAGCAAAAACGTTTCATTCACTACTTGATTGGTTTTGCAAAATTGACTGTAGGTTATCCGTCATGTATCGGACGTTTGTTTTTTTTAGATTTTTAATGACGAAAGTCATGCGTTTGTTCACAGGTAAGTGGGCAAGTTATAAAACGTGAAATGAGTTGGCTAGTTGATCTTGAATATTTTTTTGTGAACAGAATACCCAGTTTTTCGATTTCGTTCCACCCAACGTGCCCTAGTAAGATTCCCAAAATGAAAGCCCATTTGTTAGGATTATTCTTCAACAGATAGAAGCGTTGCAACTTGATATCGGTGTCGGTGCTGTTGCCCTCGATGAGTGCTACATTTTTGTGGTCGATTATTGATCACAGTTTGGAAACAGATGGAGAGGTATTAGAACATATTCTAATGGATGTGAAAATTATATCTCCAGTAATCTGATTGTTTATATTAACTGTATCGTGTACCGTTCGTGTTTTGCCGCCAGTGACAGCCAAGGATTTTAAGAATGTCCTTGTCACGCACGTGCTTGCCTAAACGTTTTTGGTTTCCAAGACACACTGTGGTTTTCCTCACTTCAATGTCACTTATTCACTCAATGTTTTAACCTATCATCAAAGACCAAATGAACGCGAAAATAACTGCCCGATTATCTAATTTGCAGCTAAAATGAACTTACCGATTTGAAGATATTTTGTGATGCACCAACGGGCAGGCAAGTATTACTTTAATGATTGGATGGGGACGTCTGAAGCACAATATTTTGGCACTGTTTTTGTTTGGCAGTCATTTGCCAAATTCGGGGATTTCTAAAACAGTTATGCAGTTGAAAGCCGAAGTCCGACCCTGAAGTCGAAGAACTCATACATGATCTAAGTGTAGTTTCTGGCAGCTAATCACATTACTTTCTAATCGGAACTTATAATGAGCACACATAGGTTATTGACGGACAGTTAGAAGCAACAAGATCTTTCGAACCAACCATTTTTTTTCTCTCGTAACGCTAAAATCGTGTGCTTCTCGACTTCTGGCTTCAACGTTTAACCTTATCACGATTTTTGTGGGCTCTGTAAAGACGCTCGTTTTGTTGAAATGTGGCTAGAATAAGGTCATCTGTCACGTAAAAATAAAATTATCACCAACACGTTCCTTTTTTTGGAAATGGTTTTCGAAAATGTACCGAGCATAGACATGCTGGACGAGTTTCAGTCCTCAGACTTCATTTCATAAATACACCTCGTGTCCACAGTTCATATCCTGGGCAATATCGGTCATGCAGTTTCTTTTTCTCTTGATGGAAGAACCCGCATAACAACATTTACTTTTCCTGACCACGGTCACACGTTCGGACTCTTTCTTCTTTTCATTTTTCTGTAGATTTTCCGTGACAGCGTTTTGTCTGTACTTGTCAATCGCATACCTCTTTTCTCAGGAATGAATCCTCACTTTCGTCACTCGACTTTGTAGTTTTCCAAGGGGCCATTCCTATCGATTGCTCTGTACGTTGTCAACCCTCTTATCACTGATCGCAATTACACCCTGATCAAAACTGACGGAAGCCATGTTCATGTGCAAATGAATATGAACCAATTTAATGATTGGTGCTTCTCTCAGCCTCCATAATTGAAATTTCTCATGTGTTAGTAATCACTTTGCCCTCAGTGTACTTTTCAACTCAGATTTTCATAGTGATCTCGTTCTTTTGTCTGTGAATAACAAAGAAATTAAATCGATTTTTCTGTCCGTTCCCATGGAGCACTTTTACAATGACCTTAAGTTCGGATCCAACATGTCACATTAATGTTCCATAGAGTATAAAACTACCATCTAAGCATTCTTACTATCGTTTATCATTGATTTCTGGTCTTCGGAATAAAATAAAAACAACACGCATGCTCTTAGTACCCTAAGATTGATTCCAATTCACGATGAAGCTAACTGAGATAGACTCTCAGGTTTAACTGTCCAGATAATATTGCAATGCTCGTTGACTGATTTCCGAATTACTGTTCCAGAACTGAGTGCGGTTCGCTAATGTATTAAACTGTCTGTCATCCAGCAGTAGTTACTCGGTATTTCTCGTGGCTTCTCAGCCTACACTGTTTTTTATAATGGGATTCTTTCCCAGTCGGACATCGGTACACATTGTCTTGCTCGTTTAAAAGCGGATAACAGCCTGGAAATAAGTGGTCTTAGAAGTCGTTTAGTTATTACTACAAAGGCAGTTTTAATGGGTCTTTATTTCATTTTGTTATATCGTTGTTTTCTGTCCAAATCAAAACAGAAACATAGAAGCATAGATTGATTTGGCCAACATGAAGTAAATTCCTTTGTTTTGATATTTTTAGCCCACTAGCGCCAAGCGCGCGTAATTTGGGGATCGTTTCGTTTATAAAACAACTAATTATTCATCTCTTTCGGGAATACAAGCAGTAAAATTGGGAATGCATTTCCACCGGAAAAGTTGGATCAAAGCAAATCTCCCTTGTAACTTGTCCGATCTCCGTAAATAGGCAACTGGGTATTAACCGTAAATACTTGTCACATGATTTTCAAGGGTTCACCCTTACCAGTGTTCACCAAATCTTTAAGATCTAACTAATACCAATATTAGACCGATCTTGATTTGCTGTTATCTAGAGCAGTCAATAGCATGCACAATTCAGGGAGGTTGATTGATTGCTTCGTTGCTTTGAGCGCAAAACTTAGTAATTCGGCAACATTTCTACGTATCAGCAGTAACCGTATCGACGTGCGTCAAACAGACAGATTTTTCTATCGACAGTGATAAAAATGGGAGCTTGTCGTAATTCAGCTATTTACTGTTGCTAAAGGTTCTGATAATTAGGCTTACTCATCAGAAAATTAGAATGGCTTGTCTACGGACTCTGAGCCTACTGGATGTTGGGTCGCCTTTCCGATCACCGAGTTGCAGGTCAAAAGAAGTGCCGCAGCGTCGCGCAGATTACGTCAATCTCCAAGCTGAGCGCGGAAGTCACACGAAGAAGTCACTCAATAGTGATCGCCGCACTCCAACTTGGAGTTCGAAATTGGAAAGTACTGGCTTTATTTTGGGGCCTACGAGCACGGTGCTCTTGCGTAGTATTTGAACATGGAATAAGGGGGCAGAATTCGGTCACCTGCGGTAACGAACGGATACGGATTACAAGTAGGCGCTGAACTGATTCCAGTCCAAGTTACGCAAGAGAACGAGTGGTATTTACAGCCCATGGGTTTACATGAAAAATTGAAGACCTCCCGACTGATGGAATATGTTTCATCGAATCGCTTTGGATGAATGTTTGGTTTTCACAAACACCCATCGCTGCGGTTTTCATTGGTTGCTTGTCTACGCGGGTCAGAGTGAAGCTGTACCGGACTGCATCATGTGACTTGTACGTAAACTTACTAGATCAACTTTGGCTGGAGATAAAATGAATTTAAACGACTCGGTATTGCTAACTAGATAGGGAAGAAATGCTTGTTGGTAGTCATGAGGACTTCGTAGAACTAAGATTGAGCCGTGGGCAGTTAAACTGTTTACATCGGCAGCACTGGATTCTGCATCAACATGCCAAAAGGCAGTACGTTCTTGATTTTATGCAACACGGACGTAAGTAATAAGTCAATTCACTTTTGCATTCGTTTTTTCATTGAGGTTTCGTGACATAAACTTCGGGATTTCGCCAAAAAAGGTGTTCAGGTTCATCTTATGTCATTCGCCCCAATAATCACGTGTTTATTTGTTCTGGATTTTGTTTTGATAGTTGCCTTGCCATACTTCAGTAAATGTGTCACTACAGCTGCACGTGGACTTGCATACAGTCCAGGAAGCAGAGTACACCAGCAGATCAAGTTTACATTTACTTTTTTGCTAGATAATCTATAGGCCAGTCTTCGATGATTAGTGACTCAGCAAGAACTGTCCATTGTGAACTGGATTGAGATGAATGGCTGGAAATGGGCCAACCTACTGATGGCCGGCAGGCTATAACGTCTGGCCATCTAAGATATTTTCCATTTCAGTGACACTTTATACTGTTTTGCCGAGATCAACAATTAAACATTATGCTGAAAGACATTGTTTCTGATATGTGGTGAACGTCACATAACTCGGACACATCGAGCTCCGTATCGGAGAGGTTCAGGTAATGAATCCAGTAGGATCACCGTGCATGGCGTGTTTAAGCAGGTTGCGCCACTTTTTGATAAACATGTGACTTAGAATCAAACTGTTGCATATTACACAGTCATCATCCGCAAGTATCCACATAGAATACAAAACATCTGTAAGCGGATGCACCACAACTTACATCACGTGAACTAGTGACGACTGAATAGCTGTCCACCATCAATTTTTACAGTGGATCGATTCGTTAACAGAAAGACGGTTGACGTCCTTCACTCGGGATCCATACGAATGCATCGAGTGACTGGAGCCGTGTTTTCTGAACTGTGAGTGGTTCCCCGCGTGTCACGTGACGGTGCCGGATGTGTGGCTCTATTTCAATTCGAATTGATGTACAGAGTTTGAAACGTTGGATTCCACTATTCGGAACGCACACATACAAACGGATGAATAAGTTAAGTAAGAAACGATAACATTTTTTGGATATAAATCGTTTGTGAATCCATGTGGAATTTCACACCGATAAAACAGCAGATAGTAATAGCAATAAATATTGCAACTGCGGCGTGAAAATTTTATATTTCATTTGCAGTTTTACATCACTTTATAACCTCTGCTACCGGATGTACTCGCTGCCTACAGCCGATTTACTGCTTACGTATGTGAAACGAAAGAAAACGTCTGTGGAGCTGTATCAATTATTCTCGGAAGCACCGGAATGACGATCCGCATAATGGTGTTGGAATAAAAAGATTGATCAACTTGTTACAAGCTTGTGTATCACTAGGGTGTGCCTATGTCCTTTCACATACTTCATACATTCGTCAACAATTGCTAGATGTGTGTGAGTGTTTGGATTTGCGTTTGTAAAAAGTTTTCGCCATTGGTGATCATGATCGACCGACCTTCCAACTATTCTACTTGACCTGACTTGTTTGCGGTTCTCGTCGACTGCTTCACAAAATTTTCTTCTTCACAACAGCCTAAACTCTCATGAAACTGACGTGATTTTTCTCGTTTTACAAAATCGGATATCGATCTGCTCAATATTTTGTTAAAAATAAAAGCACTAGCACCCATACAAAAGATGCAATGGATTCAGAAAGTGGCTATGATTTCAGGATTGACTGCAAAACCAGTATCAGCGGTCACCTGACGGGTAGCTTATATGCACAGCACCAAGAAAAATGTTTTTTTCTTTTCTCTGTCTCACTGCATGGGTTATTAAATTTCTGTCACATGATCCGGTTGAGTAATGAACTCTCTTGATGATCATTGCATTCCGAAATATTACCCTATAACACACCGGATCGCTAATTTCAACAACTAGTGAGAAAAACACTAAATGAATTTTGTAACATGAAAAACAATATGAGTGAATTTCTTCTCAGTCGACGGAACTACATAACGAGAAACCATCCGGTCGGATTTAAAGATATTATATTTATTACATATCTGTCCTAACAAAGGCGTTAACATTCCTCCGAATAAAATACGCATGTTCAAAAGAATCGATATCCAAAATGTTTGACTTGAGAAATCCAGAACTAATCGAATTAAGATGCTTCGTGTGTACATTTTCAGTTACCGAATACGAACATGCTTGCAGAAAAGAAAGATAGGCAGTTGTAAACAAACGTGATTGTCTCGAAGAAATAATTAATTTTTCCTCCGCGCCTTTCTCTGATACATACAACCGAGATCAGTGATTGCTATTCACGTATTATTACGTATAGAAGAAAATAAACATTGCCCATTCGAGTTGTCTGCTCATCATTCACCACGGTGACAACTAGACTCGATGGTTGCTACGACGTTTGGAATAGGGAGGTCAAATAGGGTGCCGATTTGCCTAAACTTTTTCATTGCTGCTGAGAGCCCATAGCCTGTTTGATATGTTGAACGTGGAAAAAGAGCGATGTGCAGTGTCTTGTGGCCTGGATTGATTTGGATCATCCGGGAACACTCGTTTTTCCCTAGAGAACTTCTCAGAGTACGGTCAGTGTTTTCGTGGCATAATTTGCAGTTTCTGTGGTAGCAAAGCTGAAATCACCAATAAAAAATCAAAGAAATATGCGGCCGTTTCATCCTGGTTGGGAATCATGAATAGGTTTTTTTCAAGTTAATCACTAGCGATCGGTGACACCACGAGTAAAAATTAAGAATGAATGTTTAAGACGTGAAATAAAATTTGGCAAACAGCACTTTATATATTTCAATCGGCAAAATCACCACACACGGATCAGTATGTCTCGGCCATGAATCATTCCAGCTGCAATCACTTAACCCTTTAGCTGCCCGCTGTTGACTGTGTATCTGTTCTCCTGAAACGCCATGCTGAAATAAACTAAAAGAAGGCGGTAAAATTGCATCAGAGTAAATTTTATAACCAAGGGAACCAGTCCGTCCAAGCGTGGGTCTGTTAGGAAGGACTGTTCACCAAAAGACATGTAGAGTCAGCAGCATGAAAAGAATTCATTTGACGTAGGAGGAAGTTTAACCGGCACTTGCTAACTGAAAAGCATTCAACGCACTAGCACCAGAGTGTCCAAGATTTGAAAATATTCTTACAACACCTGATTACCGATGGTACTGATAGATGGGTCATTAGGAACTGCTGAATTCGGTGAAATGAGTCAGTTGAGTTCAGCTTCTCCATCTCTCGTTCTCCTGCTTTCGTTTTATCCTTCTCACACCAACCCCTTCCTCTGCCAGTTAGTTATTGTTCACCGTTTTCCTCTAACCGCTACCTGACTCAATGTCCCTAATGATATCTGTTTGGCGGCCTTCTTGCGAGGGCGTTTGAGCTCCCGGGACTCACCGCCCATTCACTAACCGTGTTTTTCCGTCAATGTTCAAACTATGGCTGACTTTGATTCGATCGTCCGCCCTGGTTGCAGTGTGGGGCTGAATTTGACATTTCTCCAGTTTGTGCAGTGTACATAATTGATTTACACTTAACTCCAACTGAGAAAGTTCGGATTCCTAGAGTGTTCACGACTGGCGTACGCGCATCTCGACTGTCAGCTCAGTGTTGATGGTACGGCGTGGACCGATTAGAGTAATATTTTTGGTAGCCCATGAACTATGTCATTGGTGTTGTCGCACAACCAGTACGTGTTCCGGGGAAGTTGCACAATGGTAAAGAAAGACCGAATTTGGCACCGGTTGCGCTGGTTTTGAAGACTGACTTTGATTAATGGACGCTGAACCAACTAGGACTGTTTCTTCCAGACTTCTTCATTTAAATTTACCTCAGAAAAAATTAAAAAACTTTTCCCATAATCCAGACTTCCAGCATACATATTTATATCTTTAAATACCTTTCAGCTGTTTGTATGAAATTGATTAACCATATCGTTTTAATGTAGTTTCAATAAAATCATGTAAAAATTCAGCTGACGTAATCCGCTAAGTGCTAGCGGATAAACCATGTGGTGGATAAAATGGCAACTGTTCTGACTATCGATCGAGGCAGTTAACCCGGAGGAGAAGACAAATCGCATTTCAGATTGTTTAGACAAGTGATTTCTGGTTTTACCCAACAGTTTTGCATGATGAAAACCCCTGCACTTTTGGCGCAAACAGTCGACAAGACGAAACGAGGGCAATCTGAACTTAGGTGAGAAAAAACAATTGGCTGGCTTCCAGATTTCAAGTAAATTTCACTTGTGAATAAGTTTTACGCTCAGTGTAAGTGCATGGTTGACCGGGTTTCGTGTAAACACAGTCAGTCGGTCAAACAGTCAGTCTGTCATTCTGTCTGCCTGAATGCACGTTTGATTGGTTGCATTTCTGCTTGGCCGGACAAGTGCGTATGGAGATTCGATATTTCGGCTTGGTTTCACGAGGCTCAACTGAATTTCTTTGAATTCGCCGTCGAACCGTATTAGGCTTGCGGAGAGCAAAGGTGTTTTACTTAGCGCTGAATATTAGTCGAGCATGCTTCACTGAATCAAGCAAGAATTCACCGGCTACCCGGCTATTTAACCAGGTTTAATAGAGATTAATAAACCTAGTAAACACTGATGGATCGACAAATCGCAAGCCAGGCTGACCAGAGTGGACTTTTGTGAGTTTGACAAACTACCTATATCAATGGTCTAACGTGAAGATCTTCGATTATCAGCTTCCAAAGTTAATGGCTGTTTGCTGGGAAAGTCGTCAAATCCTTTCTCGAACAGGTATTATTACGTCTACTAATGTTCCCACGAAACGTGATCGCATACAGTCACACATGACAATCGATGAGAGATTAGTCACGTAGATTTGGACAACCCTGATTAAACTGCTTCTACTACTACTAATACCACTACTAATTTCAGTGCCAGTATTGATAACAAAAATTTTAATACTAATTAGTATAACAAAATCAGTCTTATCATTCAGAGGTGGTGATCTCTTGCAGAGTGAGAGGCAGAACTGTGGAAGCGTCTGCAACAAAAGTGGCATACGTTCAACTAAACTTTCCTTATAATATTGTTGTCAGCTCAACCATGTGACCGGAAAGATATCCTTTTGTTTAAGCTATTGACCGAGACCACTAACTTTTCAAGGTGAGCATACTTGATTGGTAGAGTGTAACAGACAACTCCGACGACGGACACAGAAAACTCTTCATGTTTCTAGATTTCGTAGTGAACAGTTCCGATCTTACCTATTAACGGATAGGATCGGGAAATTAGCAGCCTGAAGAATGATGTCGAAGATTTACGTTGGACCGCGACAAGTGGCTTCTCTGCATCATCGCAATCTACCCACCGAAGCTGGCTTTCCTATGCGCTTACGTTGGCTTTTATAAATCTACTTTTCAATCTTATGGCTTAGCGAATTGTTCATGGTTTATTCTGGACAGTTCTTTTGCTCGCTGTGTTAACGAAACAACGACATGTGAAATTGTTCAACGAAGGTGGACCAAATGGTGTGTGGTCATTATAGCGCTGCGCTTTCAGACGACCATATCACCTTCAGCATACACTAACCGTTAATGTTTACGAGCAGGTTTCTACGCGCCGATAACAATCTGCTTTCATTACACAGTCACGAATACAATGGCCCACATCATTCAAGTCCCATCAAGAATGACCAATTTTACCGGAGGGCTTGATTAGTTGAGTGCTTCGTAGAACCAAGCCTGACGGTGGTGATTCATTTAGCACTACTTTTGGGCTGTTTGCAGGAATTTTGTTACCTACACGAGTTTTATACCAAGGGCAAAGTTTAGGTATAGCTTATAAAAAACCAATAATAATCCTGCTTTCAACGAAAAATATCTGGGTATAATTGGTAACTAAAAATCGACGCTTCCAATTAGGCTCTGGGCTTCACGACACTATCACTTATTGTGAAATGAATATGCCATCAACCGACCAGTACCCATTTCGGCCGGTCACATGACTTCATGGACAGGAGCAGATGTTTTCAGTGAGTAGAATTGCACCAACCTGTGACTTACATAAATCTTCCGAAATACCGACGGAAAAGCCGTTTTTTATTAGAACCAGGGGCGAAAAAAACCAGACTTTCACGACTGCGTCTCCTTCTCGTGACTGCAATGGAATACGTACACATCAAGTTCGGATATGTGCTACGCAGTGGATTCCTGTTAGTTCAAGTGATATTTGCACTTTGATTGTCGCATTATTTTATTGGGTATTGGAATGTGGAGTTAATTGGGAATGAGCGCTACATCCGGTTTAATGTTCTAGTCCTGGGTAAAAAAATGGTTCTGGAAACGGGGTCGTTTTCATTTGGCCAAGTCCCATTCTCTTCCGAACGCCTAACTGGATTTACGTTAACAATTACNGCGCTTTCAGACGACCATATCACCTTCAGCATACACTAACCGTTAATGTTTACGAGCAGGTTTCTACGCGCCGATAACAATCTGCTTTCATTACACAGTCACGAATACAATGGCCCACATCATTCAAGTCCCATCAAGAATGACCAATTTTACCGGAGGGCTTGATTAGTTGAGTGCTTCGTAGAACCAAGCCTGACGGTGGTGATTCATTTAGCACTACTTTTGGGCTGTTTGCAGGAATTTTGTTACCTACACGAGTTTTATACCAAGGGCAAAGTTTAGGTATAGCTTATAAAAAACCAATAATAATCCTGCTTTCAACGAAAAATATCTGGGTATAATTGGTAACTAAAAATCGACGCTTCCAATTAGGCTCTGGGCTTCACGACACTATCACTTATTGTGAAATGAATATGCCATCAACCGACCAGTACCCATTTCGGCCGGTCACATGACTTCATGGACAGGAGCAGATGTTTTCAGTGAGTAGAATTGCACCAACCTGTGACTTACATAAATCTTCCGAAATACCGACGGAAAAGCCGTTTTTTATTAGAACCAGGGGCGAAAAAAAACCAGACTTTCACGACTGCGTCTCCTTCTCGTGACTGCAATGGAATACGTACACATCAAGTTCGGATATGTGCTACGCAGTGGATTCCTGTTAGTTCAAGTGATATTTGCACTTTGATTGTCGCATTATTTTATTGGGTATTGGAATGTGGAGTTAATTGGGAATGAGCGCTACATCCGGTTTAATGTTCTAGTCCTGGGTAAAAAAATGGTTCTGGAAACGGGGTCGTTTTCATTTGGCCAAGTCCCATTCTCTTCCGAACGCCTAACTGGATTTACGTTAACAATTACTTACTTAACATCAGTTCAACAACCGAAAATTCTCGTATCACAAGAACGCCTATGCTTTTAGTGATTCACTTACTCGGTCGGAATATTTGTCTCGACGAAAGACGCTTTCATATACAAATTGCGGCTCCTTATCCTTGTTAAGTATTGGGCCTAACAGGAAGTGAAGAGAATTCGAGGACCAAGGGCAAGAGGAAATCCCATCTGGGATTTGAACATTTGGGTTTTAGGAAAAAATTATGAACATCTGTATCGCTGAAGATCTTATACTCTGCTTTATTCATATCATTTTTACTTTTGAGTGAACAAAACAAAAATCAACTCTAAAAGTCTTTTGTCTTAGGTACATTTCTTTTGCGAGCTTCCCGCCATTGGATGACCATTCATTTTGTTCAATTATTGGATCCCTAATTGCTGAATTGTTGATTTCAAACATCTTGCAACAAAAGTGGACCGGTCGTCCCTAGACCAAACACGTGTCAAGTGGGTCCATTTTTTTCATCTGCAGAGATGAGGTACATGAAACCAGAACCTTAGTAAGATAAAGACTCACATGGACACATGATATACAGCACTGAACGTTTCAGTTGTTACAACCGAGTTTAGCAACGCTGGTGAAGGCACGATATCAGCCCGGACCGATTAAGTACGATTATAAACATGAAAGACAGCATACTCGGAAGCGAGAGAGGGGGGAGCAAAAAAGGAAGTAATAAAAATGTGCACGTGATCAAGTCCCAACAACCAAGGAATAGAGATTACTGTTCTGTAAGACGAAAATATGAGTATTGGAATGAGAAGTTATCGAACTTTGAGTACGTTCAACTTCGAAGGATGTGAACGGTTAACCACAAAAATATCTAAAGCAGCGGAGTGATCACCAGATGAAAGAAACACTTTTCTATTATGAGACAAGTCGACTATTTTCCGAAACCATTTCTGATTCAGCTGGTTACTAACTCCTTTTCGTTAACCAACTTTTGTTCCAGTTCCGCCTCTCAAAGAAATGATTGGAGACAAAGTCACACTAACAGAAACGTACATCTGGTCGCTTCAATCTTTTGTTGTCTGTGTCCGTCCTTGTCGTCAACGGGTAATCGGGTTCGTTTACGACAAACAGTTTGATTACTACCGTGCACAAGTGGGGGCACACTATTTCAATCTGTTCGGTTGTAACCTATTTGATTTGCGGCTTCGAGGAATAACGCATTTGTTTCCCTAGTGGGTATTACATTTTATTTACCAACAAACACACTCATTTCCAGACAGTCACTTCAAGGGTATTGACACACAATACCTCAATACAATGGAACCGGTTAAGAAGTCGGAGTGCGATGAAATGATCCCTCGTCTAAGCAAACATATACAAATACTGGCTCTTTGTGCGTGTTGTTTACACTGACTCAGTAGCGAAACCCGCCTTCCAATCACGATGACCCTGTCGGATGCAAATTTATCAAGCTCCAGCTGGATCTGAAAAAGAGATGCTTTAAAGTTTATTGGGGATTCAAGAGCTGATTTCATTTTCCTATGGACCGGGCAAATGAACTTAACTGAACCGTATTCCCCAGAACCATTCTACCTCTCATGTAAGTATCCAAGAGACGATAAAAGAAAGAGTGACAGTTAGCTGCAGGTTTGGTAAAGATGCCGAGATAGGTTAGCCCCTTCCAATCCATCAGCCATCAAGGCTTTCATGCAACCACAAACCAGCTCGATTTCCTGTGGTAATCAGAACCCCATCTTGGTTACGATTATCATTTTCTAGTAGCACCAGTTAATTGGAGGAAATAAAGGATAACTTTTAAACGTAGGTTAAAGTGTTTACATTACCAAGGAAAAAAGTCCAACTGTGCATGTCAAAAAGCTTGCGACTCTTAGGATTTAGGCAGTGGTACGTGCCAACTACGAAATTGGCAATGTTTCGTGTCCGAAGGACTTGATTTAACCCATCAAGATGAAGGAATCCGGCGTTGTCTAATTGAGTGGTATCTCCACACAACTCGGGCCATAAGGAGCACGTTTCTCTGCGTCGTGTTCCATTGTGAACAATGGACACTTAACAGGCAGTTCCACTGAGCTTCCTGCGAAAGGCACCATTTTATTGCTAGCCCACACCATTTTGCTGATAGCCCATGAGTCTTAGGCATCCAGACTCAGACTCTTGATTCGAGTGTATAACACGAGAGGCTTTCTAAGGCTGTTACTAGTAGAATGTACCGCATGAAGCGCGGAAAGCATAGTGTTCATAAGTGGCACTTGAACTGAGTGTCGCGCCTAAGGCAACTATCCCAGGGAATATTTCCCAAAAGGATAGTAGCAGACTGACGCTTTGCGTAAATAATTTGTTGAATGAGCCGCACAAAAACCACACTAAAAGTGGACAGCCTACTTTGAAACACAATTTGCATTCCTTATTTTTCCGCAGTCAGACAAAATGACAGCTAAACGATACAGCGAGGTAAGAAAAACAAACAAATTGTTCAAGCAAGCAATTAATGACTTGTATTGACTTCTTGAACATTCAAGCTGTTTTATTCCATTTTCTCTCAATCTGCACGATTCAATTCTTTTGATATGTACTAATTTACACATTATGTAATTATGACCATATAAATGTTTCCAACGTCACGCCCAATGGAGCGCTGGCAAGCAGCGAACACAGAATCGGTCCTTAATTGTACTGAGTTAAAAATTATTTAGAGACAAGTAAAATAAACTTCTAGCTGATTCT
>LUCM01006158.1:206233-219477 GCA_008360955.1 Fasciolopsis buskii
GTGTGGATTCTGAAGAGTGGAATGGACAGGTTAGATTGGAGTAGAGTAATCGTAATGATATAAGTAATAATACGGAGAAGGAAAACCAGTTTAACATGTCCAAGCATTGTTTTCTACCCAGTGTGCATTTCTAATCGATGAATGAAAGTCCCCTTCGCACAGAAGCGTTCTTTTCGGGCAGAAGACTACTTTATCCGTCGTCATCGTGGCCGGTGCAGCGCCACGCTGAACTGGATAATTGTCGGAGCATCAACCACACACTAACTGAAAGTTTACGGTTGACCCGTTTATATGCCACGTCGTCACATCCCCTACTAGGCAGCTCAGCAATTTTATTCCGTAGATAGGAAATATGCTTACAAAAACCGTTTCTTCCAGGATGTGATAAAACCGTTTGGAATCATCTCCAGTGAATACAAATTATTTCATATCAGTCCTAAGCACAATACGCAATATCCGTCGCAAACATTCTTAGAGATTTTCATTCTTGAAAGACAAATAACTTCGAATTCGAAATACACACTAGTGAAACAAGAAGCGGGTATTTAAGTGAAGGCAAAGTGAATAGACTAGGATTTGTGTGCAAACTTACTGCGAAGCAAAAATAACCGACCGAAAAAAAAATCAAGTTATTGATTTCATCCATTTGGATATAATGATTTTGTTAATCTGTCCTATCGAACTGCTCACCAGAGGCCTCAATCAGGACGGAAAGGCAAAAAAGAGGAACAGCAACATCCGTCACGTTCTTTCCACTATGCCATTTATTCCAAAAATCACTTCCTATCTACTCGAAAATGTACCCATGTTACACAGCTAAATGAGTATCATCAAATCTCAGTCACTGAGAGGTTACAAGAAAAACGATGCATTCTGACCCATTTAGGAGACGTTATGAAAAGACAAGTAAATCAACTTTCCAATCCGGATATCTGTTGTATTGGGACTGAAGTAATACTATTTCTCACTTCCAGTTGCTATTATATGCACCGTATTTATCAGCTATGACAAAACGATACAAATATGCTACTCCGAATTGAAAATTTCCCGCATGTGTCTTGGCAACCGTCTAATTGTTCTATTAGTTACGGTAGAGCGGATAAATCGTGACCATAGGAGAGTAGTGCGCGTAGCATTCTTCAGATGGTGATTTGGGAATCCTGTTAGCCCTTGGATATCCTTGCACTCAAAATGATTTATGCGGGTCTAAAATCCCACTGAAGTTCTGTCTCTTGTCATTCTGCAGACGGAAATATTATTCTGCATCAGACTGTCGGTCATGACTGTCTGGTGCTGCGAACCGGTAGCCTGGGTTAATCGCACAAATACTGAGCCCAGATGAGGCGCATCGAAGCTCTGGTTGCCGAACTAGTGAGGATTGTCCCTTTACGAAAAAGTTTTCACAAGTGACGTGCAAAGGAGTGTCGGAATTACCAGATTTGCAATTAGGTGAACGAAAATGTATTTCATATGTTCTCATCTTGCAACTTATTCCTCCTTTTTACCGAACACATAATGGTGGACAAACTCGTTTTCAGTGATTCATGTTGATGCCAACAGAACGCTGAATCTCAGCGATACGAGATGAGAGTAGAATAGGTGGAGTTGCAAAGTGCGAACAAAATATGATAGGGGTTCTACTGGAGTCCTCGGCTGGACGGATTATCATGGGGGCAAGATCGTTCCTATCGGCTTCACGATAAATTCACATCTGATAGTGAACGGGATGGACCAGACGTGTTGCGAGCACAGATTGTCTTAATGCACTATTACCGAAAATGGCCGTCCCTTTTTGTTCATCAGACGTGCGACAAGAGAATGATGCTATATTTCATGAATACTTCTGAAACCAAGCGTATATTACTGGTTTGTGGCAGTAATGCCAAGACCGATCATCTGAAACTCGATATGGTCCGTTTATACGTCTACATGACAACCACATGCAGATTTGATTATATATACATAGATCACGTATACATGTTTGTGTGCTTGGTAGACACTAGGCCATCGTTCACTTATTTGAATTTGACAGTTACTGATCAGACTAGGCTGCGAAATTTGTCAAACTTAAAAGGGTTTCGAATACACACATGAACATCATTCAGGATTCATTACCTCATGCGCAATACCAGTTCTAGAAAGAAGCTACAACAAATCGCGCTTAGAAGTTCCTCTTGACGAACAATGGCTGCCGAAGTAGGGTGTGAAAATATGATATCCAACACGGGGAACGTTACTTGATTCGTCCGCCAAAGCAGAATCTACACGTATGTAACATACCGGTTAAGATCTCACTTTGATCTAGAACACTTCCGATTTAGAGTAATCTACACTAGCATTTTTGAGTCGCTGTACATCTTAATACACCTCATCTTTGTTGATCAGTAAATCTCAAAAGTTTGACTTCTACCACCGAAATTTCCTCTGTTTACTACCACAAAACATAGTGCATTGGCTACCAATTTTGCCAAGGTTCATACATACTTCCGTTACATTCATAAAAGCCGCGAATATGTTCAGATACCAATACCCTAATTAGTAAGACAAAGTAGCCCGAGGAAGTGGGCAAAGTGGGATAGAAAATTTCTTTCTACAAACAGGTATTCAAGGGGTCCAGTGAGAGACTGTTAATCCGTCATCCTTTACAGTATGTACATTCTCAAGGTGCCTGTCAGGAACAGTAAAACAAGACCGCCTTATCAGAAATTTAGTGTTTGCTCTGAAAGAGTTAATTCGTAATTTTTAAGGCGGTAGGATTAATTCCTTGAAAATTCTCACTGAGCACATCGATAAAACAATTTGGCGAACAAGCTCGTTTTCAGTGATTCGTACTCATACCATGACATCACTATACATACGGAAAAATTCACTTTAGGAAGGATTGGATCAGTCAGGGTGGGGAAGGGATTTGTGGTGTTACATGCATAACCTGAATACACAAGAACGTGTTGTGTTAATTGTTTTGTTGTCTAGGATTTGCATTGGGACGGAGGGTGGTCCAGGAGAGTTGAGGCGCAATCACGAATTGTTTTTGAGAGCACAGTTGAGGATTGTGAAGACGGATTGCGACAGCTACCTCAGTGCTCAAGAGACGACACTTTGCCAACCTAGATTGTTGACCTTTGACCTTATACAGGGTCTGGAAAGTTTGTCACCTTTCTGGTATGGTTAGTCCGCATGCATATCTCTGCCACTCAAAGGTGACACGCTAGCACAGATAACACGACGGAGACTGACTAGCACTATCAGTGAGACATTCCGCGCAAGCTTTGAATCTTGTTCAAATCCCGTCCCGTAGTGTCATTACGGTTGAAAGACAAAGTCCCTGATTCTGCGGCCTCGTTTTGTATCTACTCGGTCACATGTACCTGTGGGACAATGTACATCGATCGCACAACCAGACGCTTATCTGAACGAATCCGTGATAACCACCCTGCATGGTTGGGCACCGGAACAATTAATTCACTTAATAGCGAAGTCGCTTCATATCTAGCACAGACTAACCACACCAGGAATGTGACGCAAGCTTTCCAGACCCTGTATAAGGTCAAAGGTCAACAATCTAGGTTGGCAAAGTGTCGTCTCTTGAGCACTGAGGTAGCTGTCGCAATCCGTCTTCACAATCCTCAACTGTGCTCTCAAAAACAATTCGTGATTGCGCCTCAACTCTCCTGGACCACCCTCCGTCCCAATGCAAATCCTAGACAACAAAACAATTAACACAACACGTTCTTGTGTATTCAGGTTATGCATGTAACACCACAAATCCCTTCCCCACCCTGACTGATCCAATCCTTCCTAAAGTGAATTTTTCCGAATATGTAGTGTGCGACAGGATTATTCCTATTAAAAATAGCCACATATTACAGGATGATATCTTAGATTATCTGAATAATCAATCAGGTCATCCAATTTCTTCCAATCCATTGCTTCCCATCGCCTACATAGAACAAGGATAATGTTCCAGCCACCACAAATCCGTGCACCCGTCGTTCGCCTAATTATTGTCATTGAACCAATCGACATTAGGTTTCACCTATAGGTCACTCAGTCCTCACTTCAATGAGATGTTCCAAGCCAGCTGCTGTTGATTTCGGCATCATTTTTAATTTTAGCCTCTTTCTCAGCACATGCAAACTCCAATTTAGTCACAAAATCTCAAAATTAAATGGCTTTATCAGTTTGGCTTGATTCATTTAGTCTAGCTGAACAACCCATTCCCTGGTGAGGGGAAGCAGCGGTGACAAACAGAATGATTACCACTTCAGCGATGTGTCCACAGTTGGCATGATCGTTTGAATGTCCCTATTCGTGACCATCTGCTTGCCACTTAATCCATCGTTTATACGGGTTCCCCTTTCACAGTCTATCTTATCATCATCAGCATATATTGTCACAAATAATGCAACTCTTGATTATCTGTAGAATCCAAGAGATCAATTACCAAATAAAACATCACGATTGCATGAACTCTCAAGGTTTTTGGTGGTCCCGTAAGCTGCAGACACCTCTGTTCGAGACTTCTTCCCATCACTGGTCAGTGTGTTCCCCTCTCTCGCATGGTCTCGATCAATTTCGGAGCTTTGAGCAAATGACCTGAAAGAACATTTCATCCCAGATACCCTTCATACGAGTAATAAAAACGTCCTATTTGAATAACATCGGGTTATTTCTGATTCCAGCACGCATTATAAAGAGCAAAACCAATAAATCACCAATTACGCTTACAGGTAACGGTTACGCCAGAATCCTGTCGGAAATTACCCGAACTGGTTGCCATGACAGGATTTTCCAACGTAATATATAAAAATTCTAATGTCCATATTTTTAAAAAAATCTAACTGCTTTGTTGGACTATTGGTCATACTAACCCCTAATAACGAATTTGGGAGGGTATATCGATTTGGATCACGTGTTCTACTTACCAGCCCTGACCATAGCTAAATCCAATTAGGCAGTGATCCGTGGTCCTTGCGGTGCTGCACGAGATATGATGAAGAACACATATAGAACGTAATCATGGTGGTCACTTGTTTGAGCGGCAAAGTGCACACCCAACAAGGGGAAGTTACCTACACATTCTCCGCTTACTAGAAATTATGTGGTACACGAAGTGTTCCAACACCCATTCGGTTTTCCACTATTTGCCTGGAAGTGATCAAATCGAATAAAATGAAATATGTTAAAAATGACTCGACCTGTTGCCATCCTGGGAGTAAACACGACGTTAAAACATGAGTGAGAAAATGGGTAGGTCGCAGCGCAATTAGCTCCACCTCAAACGAATTACCTGCCTAAAATCTAGACTGAAGGATACACTAGCACGTTCATGATGAGTGCAGGGGGTTAGACAGATAAACTTTTAAAGAAAAAATTGATATTTTTTTTGGTCTCTGCACTTCACTGGGGCGGTTGGATCGCCCTAAAGGTTAATGAGTTGAGGAATTTTCAATGACAAAATAAGTGCGGGGTTAAAGCCTGAGCGGCGACGGCCCCAGATAAAGATTTCTATGTTCCAGTAAGTTCAACCAATTCTAGAAAGTGTTTGTAAATCATCCGTTGATTTTGCGAGGGATCTTAGCCTACCAAAACGTGCGAAAACAACTTGTAACCTGAAGGAAAACATAGAATTAAATCCGAAGATTCGCAACTTATACTTTTGCATAGACGATTTGCGTGCAGCTCCATAGGCGTCTTAAAAACGGAACGCTGATGTGCGACGTGCGCAGCAAATTCTGAATTGCGCGAAGCACCTGCACTATAGATGGAACGAAATCAACACCTTAGATCATTCACAAACATTTCCAACACAAAAAAGAATGAATCAAAAGTCATAAGTTGTCATATCATTGGATTTGGCGTACCAAGCCGTGTGAATTATGTTCCATTATTCTCGCTATTGTGGATATTAGTAGATCATCGATCTTATCTAGCTGAATTACCGGTAATTTGTAAATCTTAGAAGTATCCGGGCAAGCTGCTTGGTATTTTTCAGTTGTGTCGATCTCTACAGGGCTGATACAAGTCATTTATTGTAATCACTAACAACAAGTGTTCGTCCAATTCGTCAAGGTGATTTTCTTCCTGCTACAACTTATGTTCTCGCCAAAAACCAAATGATAAATTTGGGCAACTCACAAAAACGTCTCTCCCTTTTAATAGATATCAACACCGTGAATTGGTGCGCGCGCAGTTCAAATATTAATCCGAAAAACACGTTCAGTGTTTACTATCTAGGTGTATGTACATGGCATGGCATGGGTTTCAGCATATCGAACGAACTGAGACCTATCCTTCTGGATGGACTGCGGAAAATGAAACTTCAAACAATTCAACATATCCCTGAATGCATGCATGAATGAAGAGTGAACTGCGATCGTCAATGAATAAGCCGTTGTGCCCTCCAGTCGGGCAGCTTCTTGAACAGCCCACCCCATGGCACTGGTGTTCAGTCGACCAATAACAAGGGTTTTCACCTTGAAATTTGCAGGTTCCGGTCCTGTAACAGCTGGTCAAATTCCCCCCCCCTTGGTATTGCTTATTTGGCGGAGATCACGACCCCTGGAAATGATACATTTTATCGATTCCTTGTTGAAAGGAATGTAAAAGACCAAGATAAAATGGAAATCGATGGTTCGAGTGGCAGAAGAACAGGCCACACATGCACGAACCAGATAACGGATTCCCTCTAATTATTAATTTGGTCTGCTTTTACACAGATAACGGCGAGTAAGAAAGTTTTTTCACTGACTAGTGTGTAACGAGAATGCTCTGTTTCCGATGTTTAAACTGAGTTTTAGTGTCAGTGTACAGTTGGAAAACGGCAAGAAGCTTCTGAGCTAAAAGTACAATTTTGCCCACGGGTATATGGACCCCGGAACAAAGGGCAAGCAATACCATTGTGTTCATTCCTAATTCTCACAACTAACCACCATCGTCTAGTTTTGCTGAGGAATAAGTGAGGCTTCTCGAATACAAATTAATCAATTTTCCGCCATGTGTTTATATTTCTGCTAAAGTATTTCGTCCTCAACTCAATTAGGGGGGCACCATACTAAGGTTTTCGGTACCCCAGAGACGGCAGAAAGAATAACATGGTCAGGCTAGTAAAATCTTTTTTACACTCCGTGTGCATAAGGCAACCGCAATCCTTGTCTTAAATAATTCAGCCACAATCAATCCTAATCAGTGCTAGGCATGTAGGGTTGCGTATTTTTTAGTTTATCACTGACCGGATTAAACATTCATTTATTTATTGTCTGTGGACAATTATATAACTAATAAGTGAAATGCAATATCTATGTTGTAAGTCATGCATATTAAGTGTCAGAATAGCAAATAAAGTACCCTATATTTCGCGTCCCAAATTAAACGCAGAAAAAAGTCAGGCAGCGTCCAGCAATGTAACCATTCTTTTATTGATGTTTGATCGATTAAAAATGTATTCTTATTAATATTACTACTAGAATGGTTGCCAGAATATTCCCGTGATTAGAACAGTTGGACTGGAAATGACATAGCTTTGGATCAAATAATCGATTGCAATAAAAATGACCGTAAGATCGAGAACGTGTCGAAAAATATTCACCTGGCCTGAGTGAGAAATTCACCATCCCAAAAAGTTTACGCATGACGAAAATCGATAGGTCGCTTAGGTGACTTTTCTGAATCACGTGTCATCATGAACGTGCAACTGAATGCATGAGACAGATGAGAAGCGAGACGCAGCCTGTTTGACTTCTTCTGCATCGAATGACTGGCATATGCAAGCCAATGACAAGAGAGGGGAACTTAAACACGTCAAAGTAGGTACAACAAGACTCACTGGATCATTTTGCATTGAACGAACCCAAAAGCAAATGAGAATACAGTTGAACAGAAACACGCCCAAATCATCTCCCTCTGTTGTTCTGCTTAGGACATTTGTCTTGTGTTATCAATAATTATGTCAAGAAGTAGTAGAAGAATACACAGGCCACAATATCGAGGGCACCATTTCAACTTTTCCAGATCATTGCCTTATAGCACATTACCTCCAGCTCTGTAACCATGCTTGACATTTGCGTTTGCTTGTATTTACGCTGTTTAGTGACGCGTCTTGGGTTACACTATCGGATTCTACTTTTACCGTTGGCGTCGGTAACTGATCCGGATCATCACCGATGCAATCTTTCAACTGGAACACAGGAAAACTGACGTTAGGCATACTGATACTGCATGCAGATTTCTTGTTCCACAAAACTGATAGACCATTATCGGGACAGGCCTGAGGGTTGAAAATCCATCCGCGAGTTTTGTGGAACAAGCATATCTCCGTTCGGAACAACCCCTTCACGGATGTCTCAGCTCCGGCTCTGGCTGCTTCATCTGCTTCAATTTCACAATCGCTAATTGCAGGATTCAGACGTAAAGCACCAAGACTGCGTGATCGAGCAAGTTGTCCAGTAGAAGTTGCTTGCATGGTTGAGTAGTCACCGCGAGAACACAACGGGCAACCCAATTTGCTTGGATCCATATATCCGAAAGGTTTTTGTGACCACAAAGCTGAACTACCGATAGATTCTGCATCCACGGGCGGAACGGAGTCGTCGTCGGTTTGTCCACTGACACGAGACAAACTTGGAGCATGAACCAACAACGAGGCACAGGAGGCACCAATCCCACTGAGGTTTATTTGGCCCAAAGGTAGACGCAGGAAATGCAACGAACCAGAAGGACTTGGATCAGCATACAATTCCATTTTTTGTCCTTGTTGTTGTTTTTGTTGCTGTCTCATCTGTTCTTGCCGGTATTTCCAGTCATCCAGCCCGCAAGCTGGAATTGGGCCCACAGATGATAAGGGTCCACTAATACTATCTTGCGAACTGGTTGCGTGGCGCAATATAGTTTTCCGTTCGGTAATTAAAGGTGGAGCAGGACCGATGGGAATAAAGGTCGCACTGTCAGGTTTTTTAAATTGCCCAAGTGGTAATGATCCATTTGAAGTAGTTCGATTCAAACTTGTAGCACCATCTCTGTTTGTCTGCAGTGTATTTTGCGGAGATGTCTGTTGTTGCGCAGTTGAAGCCATAGAACCTCAATAAAAGACTGTGAATATTAAGATAGTTCTCATATAATCATCGGTGTCCTGTGACTGATTGAACTGAATGAAATGTTTCCAGTATGTTAATTCAGGCCAATAGCTCACTCAGTGCGCGAACGTGAATAAGCTTACCCAGTAGTGAACATGTGCACTCCTTCATTTGCAGACCATTCTGCCGCATGAACCAATAGGTAATTTTATTTGTCTCAGAGATCATTGGTCCGTAGTGACCTTGAAACGCCGCTGTCTCTGTAACCACAACGATGTTACTACTGGTGTGCCTGCCGTACAAGGGATGCAGTCAAATAGAGGCGGCTCCCTTGCATTTACAATAAAATGCGTGTAACGCTTTCGGGATGAGAAGAGAGAAGCTGCTTCCTAAAGTTTATTCACATGCTAAGTTGCCGACATCAAGTTACAGCTTCAAGTGATTTGTTATTTGTGAATATTAGTAAAAATGCATCGGGTTAATAGGTTGTTACCATTGCTGAACGCGAAACGCATATACTCTTCCAGAAATTTCCAAACCATATTTCTAAAAAGGCAAACAAACTGACAATACGACATCAAGATTTCATGAAATACGATTACCTAGCGATCGCCATATAGCCAAACCAGTAATTTGGTAAACAACGCTGAATGAAATGTGTATAACTTAAATGAAGATGAGCAAAAATGATTGATATTTCCTGCCTGGTATAGCTTTTTTGTAACGCATGCAAAGGAAGAAGACATTTGTTGTTGTGACATCCCAGAAACTTCCAGGCGATTCTACATTCCGGCTATCGTTACCTCCGTTCCAATTATTCCAGCGGAAAAGACCGATTGTATCAGACGCAAGCATTTCTTTACTAGCCAGAATAAAATCTCTTGTATTAGTTTCCTGTGCCTAATACCCACTGATCTGTGAGCTTAGCGACTAGCGTAATCAGTGCTATGCCGTCTTATCTACGTTGATCCTTGAGCAGAATTAGTGTATGTGAGAAGTCAGTATCCACCTAAAACCATGTAACCACAATTCTGAAAACGACGCACCAGATATTCCCAATGAAAACATCTGGGAAGCTCATCCTACGTGGAATTTGGTGTACAGTAAGTTTCAATAGGAATTCGGTTGATCAGTCTACCTCCCTTCGACTATCCTTAGTTGTTTTAGCATAACTTCAAAGCTGGCTGCTGGCGTTGAGGCTCTCCTCATTTTGGGATGTGCCACTTTCAGCTGGATACCGATTCTTTGATTGTTCCTTTTGATCAATGGCATTACTGGCCCACCCTTTATCACGTGCGAATTTAGGGCACGGATGATACCAATTAGTCGGAAACCGACATCAGCGAGAGTCACTTCTAGTGTACGCATGATATCTAATAAATCATGTGAGAACGAAACCAGCCGTACACAAAAATAGGCTATGGTAACGAAAATGCAAGATGCAACCCGAGTTTAGGGTCATTGAGTTTATGTGCATGTCAGGTGTGTCAAATTCGCCGGAGAAGTCTAAGAAGGGAGGGCATTCCCAACGCACTCCCTACGCAGGTGCGGACACTTTATTTGTGTATACCCACATACCAAGCACCAAAAAAGAAGCACTTTTCTTCAGTCTACTGATAATTGCAAAATGTTCCCATGTAAATGTTAGTGATAGAATAAAGCATTACGTTTATTTGATTCACATGCACTGCCTGAATCGCGCCCCGGTGAATTCAAATAGAATTTTTGCCCACTTAGAAACAATCGCAGATGGATAAGCTTCACTGGATGGCGCTCCAAGTTGCCGAGAAGAACGCGCGGTTCTTTTGACAAGAAAACTGGTCATGGTATACATTAATGAAATAGAAGAACCTTATACCATGATTAATTGTCTCATGTTCCGTTAAATTTACGGTTGCTTAGGCTTCTTTCAAAACCCAATTACTTTTGTTCAGGCAAATATGCCCACATTTGAAGTGATAAGACAAATTTACTTTGACATGAGTAGCAGGGAATTCGTCTCAGGCTTAGAAAACTCAGGAAATTTTGAGAAAAATTGTTTGTTAGTTATCATTTTTACGCAACTCATGATAGATTCCTCCCACTTCACCTAGTCAGCTTTGCAATGTTCGCTATTTAGCAACTAGGGCCTATTCGCACATATGATTTAATATGTTAAGATTTCAGCATAAAATTGTTAGGTAATTCATAGCCAGTTAGAATCTACACATTAACCGCTAACGGTCAAAACAAGACGCGGCTTACAATGTGATAGGGGCGCTTAATTGCAATTTGCATGACCAGGTTTTTGTAGTGACTAACGGCTGTCAGTAGAGTCACACAAAATGTGCCCCTAGTTCGGATATTGGACAGGATGAGATTTCATCGGTGCAAAATAAAATTCCCTATCCCGTAAGCCGTGTTGAATTCATGAATCCACTCTGTTAAAGTAAGACGCACGTAATCGGCGGTAAAAGAAATCAAAATTCGCAAGCATGTCCGAGCAATTCAGAGTATTAGATCCAAATGAGATGAGATAGTGGTACGTCATGCGGTGTACTAGACAGAAATGTGCATTTATTCAAACCGCGTAGTCGATAATACTACAAATGAATTGTTTGGCACGTGGAACCTTTCCTAAGGGAATTTTTCCCTTTTCAAATTTGGAAATCCCAGGAAACAGTCCATGGGGAAACCAATGCTAGTGTCGAGAAATGCAAAATTTTATCCGGGTACCGCCTCCTGAATCGGCCCTCGCCCTTTGGCACGAACATGCAAAAATGGTCACCATCCAATACCAAACAGCAAGGAAATCCCATTCGCGTTTTTAAGGTGTTTAAGCAAGCATGGGATACACCTGACCAGTTAAGTCCTGCCGTTCTTTTGTTAGGCCGACCACCAATGCAAACTGTTTTCCATACCCCTCAGGTGCTGTTCATTTTGACTGGTTTCGTCTTTCTTACCGCGCTTCGTTGTCGCTCGCCCGGTTGCTGCTTTATTCTACACTGTGGTTGGCAAACGTGAGCAAGTTAGGAAGTCATGAACTCATTGCTAATGATTACCAGAATTGTGCACCTTTTCTATTACTATGCAGTAGCTGATATTCCATGACTCCTTCTGGCTTCTTTCAGATTATTTTCGGCCTAGGGTGGTATTTTCTTTTAAGCGACGCACGGACAAATTCTATTTGACTAAACTGAAGCTACCCTTTTGCTGTTTCTTCCAAGTTCAACTGTAAGAAAGATGATATAAGTATTTGCATTACCTATTGAAAATCCCTGTCTAAGGAGACAATTAAGTAACAGAGAAACGATTGTTTATTTGGTTGCCTCCTTCTCGAGCTAATACCGTTAAATTGCGATGAATGAGAACAAAGAATAATGACAAACTATACAAAGAATTAGGCTGAATTATTGACTACCTAATTCCTTCATTCCTTCATTCATTCATTCATTCATTCATTCATCCATTCATTCATTCATTGCCTAGGGAAACAGAAGCAAATCACGGAAAGCGATTCGTGTAACGATTAACCTAGCACCAACAGACTCCCGTTTCGACTGCTACATCACAGCACCATTTATTCATAAAAAAGAAAGAAAGAAGAATAGTCGAGAATCGAACGCGAAATAGTAAGTTGGATCGAGATGATTTCAAATACAGGAATGATACTGACGACAGCCTTGAGCCAAATTACCCGCCGTCTACAATCATCACCTGAGGGAACTTGCGGAACTTAACTCAGTAGTCTAACTGCACCCACACGAACCACCTCACGAGGTAAAGCTTCCATGCTTTTTGAGAGCCCGAACTCATCTTCGACAGTTTGCATACAGAGAGTGAAATGAACCTCTGTGACACCCTTCAACGAGAGGGAGCACTAAAAAATTGTACGCTCGACTCAGTCAAAGGCCGCTTTCAAATCAAAAAAGAAGAAATTGTGTCAATGGAACATGTGCCGATGCTCAAAGATCTGTCGCAAAGTGAAAATCTGTTCAATACAAGACATACCAGGATGAAAACGGGCTTGGTTCTCATGCATACGCATTTCACGATTGCTAGATAAAAAGCAGAGAATAACGCCAGGTTGTTATATGCAGACTTGTAATTAGCAAACGAAATTCGGTCAGTCAGGGTAACGAGCAGATACGAGCTATCGGTAAACATTAAAATGACTTCGACCCAAGCTACGAG
>LUCM01006158.1:219898-242235 GCA_008360955.1 Fasciolopsis buskii
TCGCGGTCCTCACTGGTTGCTTATCTACGCAGGTCAGCGTAAAGCTGGACCGGACTGCATCACGTGATCTGCACGCAAACCCACCACACAGTTTGGATAAGATGCCTGGCAAATGAATTCTTCATCGAGTTTCACATGAGGACTTATCATAATTCTTGCGAATTGGCACAATCACCGGTACACCCCACTTTTTCAGAATCTGTTCCATTGTCCAGTTTGATCCAAGGAGTTTCGTTAACTCCTATATGAAGACCTACCCACCATCACTGAGGAAGAATAGCGAGAGTTCTAATGATCCAGCTGCTTTATACCTTTTTCGAAAATCTACATCTTTGATAATCGTCATTTCGGACAGAAGATCGGTGCCTTCCTGCTTTGGTTTACTTGTATGCGTGTGGTAGGCCAACTGTTACCGTGGATTAACTGAAATGCACCCTAAAATGTTATGCTCAACACCGTAGTGGAGGCTGCTGAGGGTAAGTCAATAGCCAGCAGGATTTCCCAGTCATCTCACATGCGCTAGGCTTCCTTGAACCAGTTTTCGTAATCACTGGATTAGGTTTGCGAGAGTTGCTGATAGCCACAACCGTTTCCATTTCCCTAAATTTCCCTATCCACCACTGCTCGCGGTCGTTCCTGCAGCTCCTAATCACCTGACATCCTAGAGGTTTACGCTTCTCAAGCATGTTAGTCCCCCGAGGGGACAGATCTGCGAACATTCAACTAAATTCGTGTGTAACCGTCGTTTCTGAGGCTTCCATGGACATGGGTGATACGTGGCCTTTTCGGCTGACTGTAGGGCTTCGTTGTTTTTTAGAGGCCAGAGCATTTTGCTGAGACGAAAACCACTTTTAAAGCTTCGACTGCGATGGCTGGTTAAAATCAGCTGTGCAGGTGTGGTTTTCATGTTGGTGTGACCACAGTCTAGGCACGAGCAAAAGCGATCACGGACCAAAGCATGATTTGGGTCCAACTGCCTGACAGCAAAGGAGGGCGCCAGGTTAGCTGAAGTCACTTTTCAAAACAAAAATTGACGTTCGCGAGAAACAGCCCATGGCAGAACAAACTTGGATGACTCGTGTTGGTGCAGTCAATGGAGGCAAAAAAAGGGGGCTTTGTTCCGTCTTCGATAAGTATCCCAGCAGTGACCACAACTTCCGCTGAACGCGCGCTTCAGTGGTCAGAATGAGTTCGGATTGAACTCCTCTAAGGCTTCAGGACAGCCGTAATTAGTGGGCGCATTTGCAGGTACGTCGAACAAACAACGAAGCTTCTGTCGGCTGCTAATGACAGATACAGAATCGTTCAACCAACTTCGCACGAACTACTGTTGATTGGGCTCCATTTCAACAATACACTTTCAAGTCGCACGATTAGATCAATCCCAGGGTCAGCAGACTGACGCACTACATCAGGATGCAATCACAGTGTGAAGTAGGAAGTAAGGAATATCTCTGGTGTTTGGGACGAAGCAATTCCTCCCGGTTTCAGGCGGAAGAATCGCAGGGTGTGGTCTTGTCCCGCATGTGAACTAGTGCAAATTCAAGGGCTGGACAAAAAGACGGACATATCCAGTTGGTTTTTGAAACAAAGGGGCAGTTTGACGAATCCTACTACCACAGCATGCGATGTCGGTAGATGCTGTACTCGAACACATTTTCTGATAGGTTCGATGATCTCCAGTAGATCACTCTGAAGTCTGCGACACTTGTATGATGATCTGTACCCGCAAACTGTGCAGCAGCACTGAAGATTGTACCTTGTACTCCAAGCCGACTTGCACTTCTCGATCCATTTAGATATATGTCTAGTCGCTCTACTCATACAGTTTGCCGAACATCTGCAAGCGTAGGAATAAGTGATAACAGCAGAGGTGGGATAGGCAACTTATATTTCATATTCAGGGGAAAAATGAACTGATTGGTGAAATATGCGTATAATTTGGGTCCTGGGGATGGTCAAAAAATAATTTTTCGATCTTTGGTTTAATAGTTTATTTCTGTCATCTCTTTTAAGGAGGAGTAGCAGATTTCCGTCATCGATACTGAAGACCCACCGCTTTTTCCCGGCAGAATCATCTAAATGAACCCTTTTAAGTGACCGTTTATCAAAAGCAATTATTTGGTGAATTTCAATTCTGGAAGAACGTTCCCATCAGTGCAAATGTTCACGGCACAACCAGCAAGAGACTGAACTGGGCTTACTTACGTCTCCTAGGTACGGAACTAGCGAAATTCTTACAGTCGGTGTCGGCTTGCGAGAAATCGCATCACCGAGTAGTTCATCAATTTATCTCCTAGTGTTTGCATCTGGAAAGTAAGGTGAAACATTGTCTTCCAAATACATGGATTAGAAGTCCCGTATGCGTCGATAAACTCAGACGCCTTTTTCCTTCACAACTCTTATCCTACCCAATTCCAGCGGCAAGAATTTCCCTATCCAAGCATCTGAGTGGATCGTCTATCAGTCACTCTTATTTCCTTTATAGGTAACTGTACCAACCAAAGCAGGAATTCATCGATATACATGTTTGGCTATGATCAACATGTTGGTGCGAAATCATATATTCTCAATCAAACTACCATGCGTAGTCGTTTGTACTTAGCGAATGTCTAACGATCGCTTGTCTGGTTTGACTTATGCACTGAACCAATGAGATAAACCAAACTGATAGTGAACCACGTTGTGCCTAGCCCCCGCTTTTCCGCATGTTTACTTCAGTAAATGGTCCGAAGAAACCAAAAATTGAACCGGTCCACTGAGATCTTAAATGATGATGAATGATGAGCACTGATTAGTCATGACTTGTAGCAGTAGCCTGCACGACATCGGCTAGCGGCACCGTTTTTTAAAGGTTAAGAAATCATGTTTTTCAATTTACGTATATTTTCATTGTTTTCAGAATATATTGATGACTAAGACAACGAACCATCTGCTTCTTTTGACCGTACGCGTCATTTTTAGTTGAAAAATACACCTTGCCGCCTGAACTTTGCAATACATTTGGAGGAGAATAAATCCTCAAATGCTTCGGTCAATAAATGCGTCTAGTAAATAGAACACAAAGAGTCGACCATAATCAGCCAATGCCCAGTGCTGCTTCTATTCCGTGGTTATTTTTGTATATCGCGTTGCATTTTTATTTTGCTGAAAGAACTATTAACGGAGGACTTAACAGTCCATTTCAATCACTCGTCCACTTTTGTGTTACTTCCTGGAAACCTGTCGGCTCACCACACGGCCAGTTAATCACTGGCTGATTTTTATTTACCCTTCGTCATATTGTCATTACCGATAGATCGCGTCCTCCAGTTTGGTTGTTTTCTTTACTAAAACATCATCTGAGGAATGAATTTCATGTGATTTCCACTGCGTTTCTGAAAACCAATGCTATTTGGTTCTCAAACGCCTAAATTTTCCAGATCTAACAGCAGTTAAAGGTGGAAGTAGAGGTATCGTACTGCTGGATGAATAGTGCTTTCTGGAAACACACGCTCAATAGTATGATCACATTCGACTCATACTTACCGAAATGTCCGCAAATATGTGCGCTGTGCTGAAAATTTGTTTCCAATAAGTGCGTTTTTTGAACCAACCACTTGCAAATAACTACCTTTAGAACAGAGGAGAAAAATTGTAGGAGGCAATTCCACACGGCAGCGAGTTTCGAGCGCAGCGTCTTAAGGGAAAACAGTCACTGAGGCTTTCGTTACAACAGACACGATTATCTAGCATGCACTAATCTATACTGACCCTCGCATATTTCGAGATTATGTCGAAGTCCCTCGGATGTACCTCAAAAATATTCGGGGTTGAACAAAGTTTCCCAAGAGGGTACCTGCTAGCAGATAGTACATCAATGCTTAGGTAATTAGTTCACCTCAGTACGTATGCACGATTGCACCCACGTTTTAGGCTTATGCAAACGAGTTCGCATTGAGTCAGCGGAATGCCATTTCCGAAAGGCTTTGACACGACCTCCAGTAATTTTGACATAGCTCCGAAGTAATATAGAAAGTGGTATAGGTATGTTTACTTTTTTCTAACAGAGTGGAATGTGGGCGTACTATCCGAGGGATTATGTTCGTTCTGGGATTTTCACCCTTGTCACAATAACGGTGTTGTGCGCTCTGGCCGTAATTCGCCTCGTGAAATCAAATTCTGAGGAATCCTTCAAGGCCATCAAGAAAAACAAGTGACGACCGACAGAAAAAAAAGGTCACTAGTCACACGGCCCACCCGGTGTGACATACAAAGAGTAAAGACCAGTCATCATCAATAATGTGCACAAAAGCAAGCATTTGGGCATGATTCTTTGGCATGAAATGTACCGTCATGTTTAAGTTCATAAAGGTCATTCTGGAAGTCTACACCAATCCAACTTACATCAAAATCCTATCGCGTGGGGTTGGATTAATTAGATTGCCACTCAAAGTCTGCAGGGAGGTGAACAACAATCGATTGTATTAATTTAGCCGAAGTTGTGACCGGCGATGGTCTCACAACGCGTCAACCTGAATGTCGCTTGCTCGAGTCCTCTCCTCACCGACCAACTTCCCCAACTGCCACGCCTCTAGTTACCTCAGCTTTCTTGCCTCTAGTCAACATACTTTGTGATTTCAATATAAAGGAAGCAAAAGATAATGGAAAGTGGTGAAAAAATCTTAAAAGGAAGATTGCATTTCCATGAAATCTATTGATCATAATGCAGAATGCGGACACATTTTTCAGGTTAAGTAGGTATGAAGCTGAATGGCCCTAGCTTTCTTTGTGTTGGATAACAGAGTGCAATGTAGCGGCAATCAACATTTTTGGCTGTTTTCAAGAGCCGGAAACTGTGTTAATTAATTGATATCCGTCAGTTTGAATCCATAAGCATGTTCGGCTAATGTATACTGTCGAATCGATCCGCCTTTTGGATTTTATATCAGGTTTCTCTGTTTGTTTGAAGTGCACTTATTGGACTAAAAAGTGGAAAACATTCTGCCCGGATGAGCTTTGCTTAAACAGCATTGTCCATTTTGCATCAATCCCATGCTAATCGGGATTGGAAGAAGCTGACAGTTCCGAAGCCTGACGGCACAGTTCTGTATGAAAAGACTAAAACAAAACAAATTACCACGGGTTATACATATGGAAAGCAAAACTTTAGCTAGACATTCGATCGGCGCTAGCCACCAAGAAGCCAGTTAACTGGAAAATGGATATTTGTACTTTGCTTTAGCGGTATCGAGCTTTGCAAATAACGTGACTATATTGCAATGTAATTCGCTGATAGAAGAGCGGAAATTGAGAAGAAAGCATAAAGACGAATGTTTTTTTGGTTCCTGAAAGAGTAGTTCCAAATAATTTCAAAATAGCATAGACGTTTGAGGTTTTATTCAAAGTATTCCAAATTTAACAGGATTTATGTCAATTTGGACGTTCCGGTTAGGACTGGAAAAGATTTCTGAAAAGGATAAATGTTAAATTAAAATGCGAAAGATAATAATGTTCGTTTGCTGTCAAGTGAATAAGTCTGATAGTTAGTTGCAGTCTTACTGTTTGACTTACGAACAGCTACTGGGTGCGATGTTGGAACGGAATATGTTGGCTTGGAAACTGGAACTTCTTTAATTTTTTTTCCATTTCTACTGGCTTGTGAAAGAGATCGTGCTGTTGGAGAATAGTACACAAATGTGACACTGGATACAGAAAAAATGCGATATAAAACCGGCGGAAACATTTGGTCTTCAACTCGGTCGTGCGAAATGTCTCAAGACGGTCAAGAATTTGGACCTAACATGTACAACTAAAGGGGGGAGATAAAACAAACCTTTTATTTTTGTCGCTCTACTTCATTTCCAGATGACGTTGTTTTTATGGTTAGGGCGAAGGATTCCGACACAAGGCAAGTTTAGTAAGTAAGCTTTGCACGAGAGGGGTTTGTTTAGAAAAAGTGTGAGGGCAATTAAAGTGGACCAAACCGTTGATCGAATAGGGGGTAGCTATGATGTCTGATTTCTTCCAATGGCCAATACTGATACCAAGCATGGCTAATGAGAGTTCATACAGAGGTTTATTTGGAAACAAATTAGTGACCAGGGGGTATAGTCGTCCGTAGCCTTGAAAAAGGCCGGAAATTCGAATCCCAGGTCCGCCGGTCACTTTGGCGGTAGACGGTAACTAGCTGGGCGATGGCACGTTAAAAGACCTGACTCAATGAAACCGTATGTGCTTCTATGGCCACTAACGGTCACAGGGCATGCCCTTTCTAGTATAGTCCTGCGTAAAACAAATCATTAGACAAAGGAACAAGGTCAGAATCAAAATAGGCGACAGACTGTGGACGACCAAAGAGTGTAGGTGATTGTGAGTATCTTGTTGTAACTCTGACGGGAAATTTCGGACTCCGGTGTCATTAACTGCCCGAATTCCCTTACGTGAATGACTAGACTTGCAATCCCGCAGCATAGCATTGAAAGTAGCGTGTATCACAGATGGGTATGTAGGCTAGAATCGCGATATGTGATAGATCTGGTAGTGGATATGGGCTCTGAATCTAATGTACAGTGGCCTGTTTGTAAAGAGAAGGAGCGAAAAACGCTACCAACTTGCTTCAGTTTTTTGGGAACTAAAGTTATTCTTTTGGAAACGGGCTTTCACTGCGTTTTCATCCAGTACTCCATTAGAGTTCAGTCCACGAGATATCAAAGTGTTTGAAATGTTTGACCGTACCTCGGTAGTGAGTGAAACATCAGGGTCTCCTAGAATCAGATCTACGAGTTTCCCCTAGGCGCTTATTGGTCGCACAATCAGTGAACTAACTGCATTTGAGCGGTTTTCATTTAAATTTGATCTTAAGTACTAACTTGCATTTGTCCTTCTTTACGTTTACGTTGCGTTCACTCCGGGGTTGCGGATAAAACCGAATAGCATCGCCGACAGGTTGCTGTTCGTCGGAATCGGATTAGCCTAAACCCATCTGTCCGGTAGTTTCTAATGAATTTCGTTTGCCTCCTAGCGTGCGAATGACAGCGAAGTAATTAAAAGTCCGTGAACAAACACATCTACCCATGTTCTGGTCTTGTTCTGTCCGAGACTTCTTTCTCTTGCAGGTCCCATTTTGCATCGAATTCATGTATGTTGTTTTGCATGACGTGCAGATGCAGCGTAATGCGGGCCTGGATATGTACCCTGTTTTGGAAGTACCTCGATCCAGCATGTTAGACAGTGTGAACCTACTTATCACGGCTTTTTCAGTTTAGATGTTCTGCATAAAATCCGTTCAGTAGGTGCACAAACAAATCATGAAATCTATGCTCTTGTGTTAAGTCGGCAAGTGATTTGTTTACTTCACTAACTATGGTGGATTGTGAAAAGACTGTACCTGACATTTCATGTGCGTAATGTCTAGTGATGTTGCAAAAACTGCTATTAAACTGTTTCTTACGTAAATGGACATGAAAGAACGATAGGCTAGAATAATGATGAGATGATCAGGTGTTTGCCAGAAATAAAAGATAGTAATAATTTAGGTGTCCTTTAATTGTGGATTGTCAGTCCAGGGTGTAGAACAAAAGTGAGTCTGAGGGGTGCTTCTGATGCTGATCACCTGTCTCCAGGCCATACCGTTAATCTACAAATGTGTGCGGCTTCAGCGATACTGCAGGTATATGAAGTGTTTACTCGTTTACTGCAAACTAGTCCCGTTTCTACTTGAGGTTACTCATTATATAATTTGTTGCCTGACGTCACTGAAATCAGAGGAGATTTCTTTCCATTAAGAGTTCTTCATGGGCACCTTTTTATCGCTTTCTCATTAAGCAGCTTATATGACCAGAACAAAAGCATCACCATAATGCTTTGCAATAAAAGGCTCCAAAAATACACTGAACAAGCCAGAATAACGATACGATCATAACTTAGCTATCGCTTTTCATACTCTATGCGATAGTCATTAAGTAGATACACTCGGGTTGTGAATGTGCACTAAGTGTAAGCCTAATGAAGCTCGGACAGTAAGCTCGTTTTTCGCTTATATCACCCAAAATGACAGGCAGAGATTTCCTGGATTCGGGCAACCGTGATTTCACTGACGGATAAGGAACCCAAATTTAGCTGACGTCGTCAACCATGATCGTATGATCAGAATGCATGAATCGATGAATCACTTAGCCGTAAAATTCACTGCCTGCGAGCACCTGCACGCAAACATGCAGTCAGACGTACTTCGACTGGCAGCTCAGCCCTCGGCCATTTGACGCAAAACCACCAGTGTGCTTCCAAGGAAAGTTTGCTCCTCGCTCTGTCTATGCGACTAGCTACCTCCGAGAAAAAACGAACTGTGGAAGTATGTGTGTTTGTCCCAAATGTTAGTTTCTTCTGGCTGAGGAAGAACTTCTGATGAATCACCTGTGGTTCCCAAGTGAAATCACCATCCGCGCACGCTTCTGCTGCTCCAAATGTGATTACACTGCCACGATAAAGCCTAACCATGGTAACCGGAAAGATGGCGAATTATGATATCGACTGGCAAAGTTTGCTAGTAGCATTTGTAACATGCACAAAACGCTGCACATTTTTCGTATAAACTTTGTGAAAACCACGTACTTACCTTAGTTGAATTCCGTTCTACGGGACATGTCACGCGCAATGCAAGTTTAAACAAGGACACAAAAATTTATTGGATATAGAATAAATCGTTTTTTAAACAACACGAAGAATTCATGTTTCTGGAGTGCGGTGACTGCGAGGCCTCCAAAGGTGAAAGTGTTTGTGAACTTTTTCATCAGCACTTTATATTGGGCTTCATTTCCGTTACTTTCGGGTTATCGTCAAAGCCAGTGATTGATCAGCTGACTCTGTTTTGTACCAAAGCAAACCGCGTTCATCAGTTCGTATGTGACGTCGCTAAATTACAGCTATGATTCCAGAGGTCACGGTTAAGTTTTCAGGCATACGTGCAACGAAAGGGGTCTGGATAGGTTACGGAAATTTTTTGATTACTTCTTTACATGCTTGTTGTGCAAGCAACTTACTTTGTCTTTCGAATATTTGTCAACCGTCTGTTACCTTGTCAGACCAGCACCATAAGACTGTGGCTTGACATATTGTGACGGGCCGGACGTCTCCGTGAGCCATCGAGCTATGCTGGATGGATTTTCCCAAGCAGAGGATTCACTCATATCTGGGCAGTTATTGGGTCGAGGCTTGACGAGGTAATTCGCCATTCCTTCAGGTTTGTGGCCGATTTGACCTGGAAACCCAAGGATGAGTAATTGGTCCGAACACAGGTTTCCACTCAGCCATTCCCGGCTGCATTGCGAGCAGGTACTTGTTAGAACCAAAGGGTTTGAATAAGTACACTAATAGTTATCCTGGATTGTCTGTCCGCCATCTTTCCCCAGCCACAGCGGTAAAATGAATTTCACACACCACCATTCGCTGGTCAAGACAATTAGGACCCAGTCGTTCATTTTCTTTGGTAAAGCGGATATTGATGAATGGATTATTGCTCAGAGCGCTAATGTTTCAGTGCCCCGTGGATCACATTTCTGAATCAAAGGCTCCGGCTACAAATCTCATTGATGCACCCTTCGGCGTCACAGGCAGCCTGGAAACGTCGCTTGCCAAAAAACCTCTGACACAATTCATGCATCAAACTTCCTAACTTTCACTGTTTCTTGCTTGTCACGAGCACAAGTAACGTTTTTGCCTACCGACAGTTCTTTCAGTCTATCGGGTAATCCTTCGAAAATTGTCAACCAGGTTTCCTTGACTGGCTGCTAATTTGATCGGGTTGATAACCACTACCCAATGTGTCGAAAATCTTTTCTTTGAAAATGTGGTCTGGAAAATTCTAAAATTTATTTAACCATTTCCGAAACAATTTCTATTGGCACAAAATTCATTTCTGCTTCCAGGAGGGAACTTTTCAGTTCTCGAGGTTACAAGTCTCCGAATAGGTTCGCGGGTAAGGAATTTGAGGTATTCGGTGAAGAACCATGCAAATAGTGTCATTATCATCAAGCAGGAAATGGCACACGCACACGTACAAAGAGTCTAATAGTAACCAGACGCAATTTACTATCTGTGAAATGTCTGAACACTACTGGGTTTGACCTGGTTGGTTTGCGATAACAAAGATATAATGAACTTCTCGTTTATTTCGAAATCAAAGAGGCGGAGATTTTAATTGTGAATGATATAATGTTAATAACACAGCGTTGTTGGTAGCTTTAATGCTCCAACGTTTCGACTACCATGGATAGTCTTTATCAAAGCGTCATTTTGTCCTTATATTTACAAACTGGTTACCAATCGGATTGCTCTGGGAAAGAAGCTTATCAACTGGATCAATCACCGCACATTCAATGGACGGAATTCTTCTTCATTAGGTCCCCTGTGCTCATTTTTCGATAGGTTCTGGCTACCGTTTGATAATCCCTGACTATCTTTTAGTAACCCTGTTCTAGTTCTAGTAGCATAGGCGGAAGTTGGAATGAATTCACAACTGTTGACGAAAATCCCATGACGTGATTGAGTCACAAGTGACACGTGGTTGATCTGCTTGCGTATGCATTCACCCATACCTTGCGTTTTATACAATTCGGGCGGAAATTGTCAAAATCATCCTGACGCTGCTTAAGTGTGTCCAGGGGTGTGCAAACGGTAACCCTCAACTACTTAACGACGGGGATAACCATGAACTTCCATGATTTCGTGTGATAAGATCCACATATATGCAGTGGAATTCGAGGAATACGTTCAATTCCATAACTATCAAAAATACTGATTAGGTAATTTTTAGAATACCAGAATCGACCATTCTTTCTTTTGTGGTCACAAGGTAGGGGACTCGTCTACTGATCTCCCATTCTTGTTCTCAGCAAGTATCATTCAAGGTCTTTTCAGTAACCATTGCTATTCGGATACACTAGTAACCATTCCAGCTTTATTTCCTAATGGAAGCACTTCACTATAACCAACAGTCATGCTCTTACTTTGACTGCATCATGCCCAGAAAGTTGTTGTGAAAGACTATTAGCCGAACAGTCAATTTGTTAAGCTTGATATCACTGTTTTCTGGTTATTCAGATGCTTCTGTTTTCTTGCGCTCTATCACATTGATTTTCGGGTTTCTATAGCAAATTGTTCCTGAAAGATTTCGAAGACATTAGTAAATTCCCCAAAACATTTGCCTCTAGTCAATCGACTGATCTATGATCTATTCATCAATTTCCTTGTTACCTGACAACACAATTCACTTTAGACACAAGTTGATGAAACACTTTTATTATCGAGCCCGACTGTTGTGCATCGGGAAATGGCAGTCACTCCGACCACAGATACTGGGGAATGGGTACTCAAGCCGGTAAATTTCTTGTCTTTGTTCATCTGACTAGACTTCCAATCAACCTGATAGGTGCAACTTTAGACCTCCACGATGTGTTTTAACCTACGGATTGCAAATTGTACAATATTGTAACGTAATTTATCACGATGGTGACATAGCTATTGAATGCCCAACTTCCGCTACATTGAACACACCTCGGTTGACTCGAATAAATATATGAAACGGAAAATTTGCTTGCTTTTTCTAACAAAGATCAGCGCTACGAGGCTACATCGAACTCGCACCGGATAAAAGCTTCTGACAACCATGATTGCTGACAGTAAAACCGAAACATTCCAAATTTGTGTCTTTTTTCAACAAGCAGATTGGTGACACCATTCTTAAGAATGAAAGAACACTGAAAGTACATTATATTAAAAACGATGTTTTATACCTTATCAGTAGATGAAGTCTCAAACGCATTCTGAACAGTTCCTTAGCAGTGATATCCACTCAAGTGCTTTGTCAAACTGTTGCACCAATCATACACCAAACGCTGACAAAATATTCAACAAACACAGATAACACAGAATGAGCACTGTACCGTGTTTTGTCTTTACATCCCGCATGTTGCCGTGCCAAATTAGGCTGACCTCATGTAAGATGACCTCAAACGGCCCAGACAAAGAAAAGGTGACTGATATCCGGGATGTAATCAATCGACTCGCAAATGACACTTTTGTGAACGCTTGCAAGGTTGCTTCACGCGACTTATTTGAGCTTTGAAATTCAAGTCATATTCTATCTAACCTTAAGCCAGAAATAGTTATCTAACCATGCCAGTGAAAAATACTCAGGCCATACGTACTAATAGAAATGAATACAATTTACAGTTACAATTTCACGAAAGGTCTTATCAAAGTAGCAAGCGGCGGACGATAAATAAAACTGTGCATCATCAATGAATTCAGGTCCAAATGTTTTCTGACGGAATCCTGTAATCACCGGTCAGTTCACAGCCAAATAATCGTTACTTGTCCGCAACCATTTCCAAAAGCAATGCGTAACCAATATAATAATCGTTCATTAACAGAAAGCAATATATACGTGTAGTAATATTTGTTGTATCCTCGGGGAGAAGACCGAGAGGACTAAAATCAGACATACATATGCACACCGTGTTGACAAGTGTCTGGTGCGATAACTTGTGCAGTTTTACCGGGTAAACACGTAGACCTAATTCACTCATTCCGACTTCTCTGAATTCATCTACGGACTCAGTTTATTCAGTTTCAATGTAACTGGGTAAACGGTTGATAGTAGGCTACTGGCTCCGGCCTAAAAGCTTTACAAATTGCTCGCCGACTAGCACTTCGGCAAATTTACAATTAGGCCTACTGGTTTCACATTATGTCAAAACTACTCGGACGTGCCAACCGACTGGTTTTCGGAGTCTGGTCTATCTAATAGTGGCATTATTGCTCACTGTAGCTAGCTGCAATTTGAGAGTAAACGTACGCCTGGCGTCTTTGTAAAACTGGAGCAATACTTTGTCTAGTTACACTTATCTTTTACATAAATCCTACATAATTTCGATACAGTCCCAGTTAATGTGGAATTCGGTAGAGTTTCGAACTCTCTGAAAATAACGAGATTTTTTCCATGCCTATGTAGGTGACTATAACGCGCATCTGACATACAAGAAGACTTTAGTCAAGCATGTTTTTTCAGGTCCAGAAAAACGATCAGCCGGACCGGAATCCTTCGACGACATTCGCCTCGAACAGTTGTACAGTTTCCGTAGATCGTTAATATGGACTTAGATTGATACTAATGGGGTAAGCAGCTGCCATAGAAACGGTTGATAAGGCGTGGTAAAATCATGAATTAAGCTTTTTGCTATTTGGGACAATAGATTCGCGAATGTCATGAATTTGCCCCAAAATAATACATATCGGCATACGTAAGTCATCGCATAACCAAGGCAACATCTATTGTTATTTCGGTTGTAATTTGTTACAGAAAGTGTCAGTAGAAATAATTCCGATTTTCAGCGGGAGTGAATGCTTTGCAGCAAAGCAGAGTCATTGCTTTTGAAGGGACTGTTGAAAGGGACGGTTCGGCTTGCAAAAAACGACCCAGTTTATCGAGTCTCAATCTTTTCTTATTGAAAACGCCTTACCTTGCCTGTCCCGTATTTTCTATGGAATACCTCCATTTCGTGTGATTTGTCCGTTTCGTTTTCCTTTTTTTTCGCCAACGGCAAATGTGCCATTGGAAAAAATCCACATTTTCCTTCAGATCTATGGTATGGTGTTCCCATTTGCGAACAGTATAGGATTATGTGTCCTAATTCGCATGCTGGTCAATCTATCCTGAATGTATCATACCAAAATGAAGTTGCTCACGAGTTCTTAGATAAAATACGCCTTGCGAAATTCCACGAATGCCACACGTAGTTATTTGGTGCGGCGCATATCGCGAAACTGAATACGCTGCTACTTCTCAGTTGTAGTTAATTTACAGTGGAATATGGCATTTGTGGTGGTTGAGTGAAAAAAAAAACGTGAGATGGGCTAGTGCCAGTACAGACATACAACTACTTTACGGAACAAAATTTCATGTGAGACCCCATAGGAAGCTTTGCTTGATAGTCAACTCTAAGGAGTAATTTTTGAAGTGACCATTAGAAATGGCTTTCCGAACTATTGTCATTTGGATTGAACTAGCTAGTACGTCATTATTGTAGGCAATATAATTAAGTTTGTTTGCACATGAATAAAACTCGTGAAGTCATGTAAGATAATAGCTGCCATTCGCTTACCAATGTAATGCACCTGAATGGTGATTTCCGCCCGAAAACTGTGCATACCTGAGCCTCGGGATCGCATACTGTTATTGGTAAATTTATGTTCTCCTATAACGCAACCAACAGAAGCTTCAGTCTGTCCGTGGAATCAACAGGTCGGTTGTTGGTGTTGATATTCAATCAGTTGGAAGCATTTTGGTCTTTTCTGTAGCAAGGTACCATAGATTTGCTAGTGTGCTGCTTTCATGTTTGGAGAAATAATTTCCGAAAGACTTTAGTTATTGTTAAAAACGAAACCGTCTCTTTTTTCTTTAATTTGGTAGACATCCCTACCGTTAGATGAAATTCTACTAACTTTTCCCAGTGAAATACTAAGAAATAGTGCTCTTTTATTCACTCGAAAGTGCTGATCACCTAGCAACATGAAAATACCATTGATAATGCCTTGGCGCCGTACCACATAAACAGTATGATATTTTATCCAAGCACCAACAAATGACACTCATTTCATTGTACCACAAGCTATCCTATTCATCAATAACTGATCTCTGCAAAAGCAACGTTTCAAATTTGTTAAAGCGATTCCTTTGGTCCGTTCAAATAGCACGGTTTTTACTGACATTAGATGAAAGAATGGTAGATACTGTCGAGTGAGAAATATTTTTAGCCACCTGATTATAACAGGAAATACCATCCAACCCTCTCCTCCATGCATGTGTTATACGCCCAACCCTACAAGCCTTCACTTTCCGTGTTCTGATTCCTTAGTAATCAAAACCACACATATTCAACTGCGCCTTTTTGGAACCGTACCAAAAGCAAACGGATGATTACCACGTGCAATTTAACTCTTCCCCTTGGTGCCCTCATACTAGAGTTTACTGAAGAGAGTAAACTTTCCCCCGAAAGATTGTCGAGTAGATTTGCAGTTTTGTGACTTTTTGTTTTGAGTAATTTTTGGTCACAGAATGCCTTGTTCGGTTTTCTGTCTGTTGAGCACAAAAGGACCCATAATTCTTTTGTTAAGTTGCTTTCGAATTATTTTTGTACCTTCCCGTTTGTTACTTAATGTGACGATTCTATATCAATGCACATCATCCTTAAACAAAAGGAGGGCGGTCATTCACATTCCGGTGACATTTCCGCGGTGGCAATTCATCTGACCATCTCGCTTTCTAATGATGAAATAGTAATTAGTCTGAGCTTGTTATTCCCGTTACACTTCAGTGCTGTCTATGCTTTAATTAGGATACACACGGGCATGCGAACACAATAAATGAATAGAGCTTGACATTTTTTCCCCGAAACGCTTGAGTGCTATTCCCGAAACTTAAGTGATTATCTCTAATACTTCCTTTACATTATCAGCAGCAGAAAAAAGCCTTGGATAACACTAAACTTTGATTGTGCTCCATTAAATTTTGCCGTGCCCAAATGACGGTTTGACGCGCGACAGCATTTTGTTCAAATCGAGCCTATTGACTTCTTCGACAAGGCACATTGAAAAGTTTGTCGACTTTCAACTCAGTAGTTTTGCCCAGATTAAACATTGCATATGATTTTTAATCCGCATTTTGTCCTCATCTCCTTAAGAAAGTATAAAAATTTTTCCTGTCGTAACCTGAAATATGTACTTGTGCACCTACTATTTATCTTGGCAAGTAACAGTTCGAGAGGATTTTTATTGATCAGGACGAATATGACCCGTTTTGCATCCCGGAAGTAATAGCAACCGAGTGATTTTCTGTTTGTTCTGACAGAGGAAATTCTGCCGAAACGCGAATGTAGTTAGCGACCGATATTTTATTCTAAATAAAGCTTCGTTTCGGCCGAATAACCAAACACACCATGACTCTCGTCCATTTTGATTGCAATAACAATATATGCTTTTGTAGTGATAAACGGCAAAATGCAATATATTGCCCATCTCTTTGGCGGTCTCTTGGTTGAATATGAAACGTGAAGAACATTTACCACGGAAATAAATTTGATTGGTTTCATACCTCAATCATAAATTTTGAAGTTTGAATTCTGGGTTAGGGTCGAGATTTCTTAGACTAAGTTCTCTTTAACGCTGGTGCACGTATGCTGCACATTTGACTCAGTTTCACGAAAAGTTTTTTCTCATCGAATCGCTTCCATGGCACATAAAATGGCCTCAGTGACAAATATTCAATAGATTAATATTTACTTGGCAATTCCTAACCTTTCAGTCATTGGCATCAATCAATCACACGTACAATTCAACAAATTTGGTTTGCTTTATGAAACGACAATATAAGATTCCGGTAGTATGGTTTTATTTCTATATTGACTTTTCAGTATTTGAATGTCAGTTGTTAGTCTTGACGCCCAACAAAACGTGACCTACACACGCGCGCCCTTTGCCTGGTTGCTCTACAATTCTGTGTCATCCTATTTCGTTATTATGTTGTCGGATATTTGGTTCTATTATGTTCTTCGTTCGACGCTACAAGCGCTCGGAACTACTTTTGCTCAAAAACCATATCGTTTCTCAACATGGATTGGGACCACGCATTGCTGCACTTCAGCAATTTTCTCATCGATCTGAAAGAGGCAGTCGTACTGGCTGGCAGGCAGCTCTTCAATGCACCCTTCCAACAATGATATCCATTTCGGCATTGTTGAGTACCAAAATCCGCTCTCTGTTTACGAAAATGTCGGACCCATCCCTCACACTTCAATCACCAATCCATGTCCAAACGTGTGACATCTGAACTCGAGAATCGTGGCTCAACCCGGATATCGCTGATTCACTCGTGTCGATAGAGAGCTTCAGACTCCATCGACAAGACAGAGTTTAGAACAAGAAGAAGACTGGAGGCGGTGTTGCAACATACATAAACTCCTTCTGGTCTGGCAAGTCCAAAGTTGTTTATACGTACTCGCTAAACGGAGCTGACTGTCTCGTGACAGTGTCATCCCAGGTATTCTCGTCAGAACAGCACTGTCATAACCAATTTATACATTGTCCCTTTTAGCTCGCAACAAAATATCGCATCATTTTTCGTCTCTTTTCTAGTATTTATTGTTCCTCTTCTTCAGGATAGTCTGCATATCATTGTAAGCGATTTTAGTCATGCATTTATCTAACCACTGAGTGTGTTTGATTTGACTGACCTCTGCGTTTCTCCCACCAGAGGTGGCCCCATTTCAAACAGAATTATTACGAACCACCCAGATTTATTTTCCCTGAAACTGCGTGCGTCCTATTTCAAGTAGCGATCATTGTTTGCTTCTGTTGAGGCCCAAGATATACCCTAGGTCAGCTTTTCATTCTTTTAGGCTAACAATTGAAATCCAAGCTCGCCTTTGTAACTTTTTACGCAAGAACCTTATTACTCTTCGAAAATCTCTTTCAATCGCATTTACCTGTTTCTCTTTTGAATCCCTGCTCAATGACATTGTCAACCTTTTCACACAGAGCCAACTCAATCTTTGATATTTGCTGCCCCTTAGAAACACTAGTCGTCTCAAATGGCCGTATCTCCACCCAGAAACTGAAATCTCTAAGACAAATTTCGTAATAACTCAAGCGCGCGGTACATTTCCAACCTAATAAAAGCTGACATCTAACGCATCGACATGACGTTCGCCAGCCATCTCTTGACTGCTAAAAACAATCGAGTCCTATGGCAAGGCATTCGACTATTGTAATGGAAGAAAAAGAAGCGTACGAAAGTTTCTGTGGATGACGACAGCATCAATCGTGCTTTCATCCATCCTTCCACTTAGACCCCGACCATATTTGGTCTGGGTGATGATGTGACAGTCACAAGTTTTTCTCAAGAATAGGTGCTTGACCTTCTGCGCACCACTAAAATTACCACAGCGGTTGGTCGTGATAGTCTGTCCTCAGCTTTAATTAACTTCTCCAATTAACTCGTCATTAATCTCTTCTTCCATTCCTAACTGTTGGAAGCCTCCACCATTATTTCCATCCTTAAATCTAACAGTCCAACTGCTTTGCAAAACTCTTTCGCCCCATCGCCTTAACATCTTCGGGTCTTAAACTGACAGGGCGTACTATACTTTACCGCCTGCGTTCTCCTGTGTCCTCCTGACGACCCTTTTCAGTTTGCCTATGAATCTAACAAGTCCACTTTGGACGCTGTCACCTCGAACATTCACCACATTTGCAAGTCCATAAACGCATCAGTGAAACTTGTGCGTTGCTCCTTTCTAGACTGTTCGTCGGCATTTGATTCAGTCCCACGGTCTCTTCTACTCCACAAACTGCAAACATTTGGTTGTCCCAGTTCTTTATTAGCATGGCTGCCTGACTACTTTACTATCCGAACCCAGTGCACACGAATGGATGGTATTACTTCAAAACGGTTGATTAACAACTCAGGGGTGCTAGGGGGTGCTGTTCTTTTTCCTTTTCTTTTCTCTACTTGCATCAGCGACTTCTCTACTGGCTCCAACAACGTATCTTCTGCTTNTGATTTCTCTGTACAGACTGGTTTAAATCTCAACACATCTAAATGTTTCGAAGGTCTGTTCTCTCTCTCTCTCTCTCGGTCAGCCTCCCCATCCAAAACGTCTTCCATTAGCTCAAAAACTCTTACCGGGGTTGCTTATCTGAAATATCTAGGAGTTACAATTGATAAAAATCTGAAGTGGACTACTCATATTTCTACCGGTGTGAAGAGTCTCAGACGGCTGTCATTTCAAATCAGGAAGTTGCGACACTACAAGGTGAAACAAAGCACCTTCGCCCGATTTGTGTACCAATGTTTTTCCAATCCTTCTTTACTGTTCTCCAGTTATTTTTCCAGGTTTTCTTGAAAAAACATTAAAGGTCTTCCTTGAGGGCTATCAATTATTAGCCGTGTGTCCTTCGTACCACCAACTGAATTTTCCCTAAATCTATGTGATCAACATTCATCAGCATGTGAGAAATTCGCTCACAAAATTCTTTCTGATCCCACGCATCCTCTGCACAACGATCTCTCATACTTCGACACGATCGGCTTTTCGTTCCATACACTCGAGAATCAATATTTATAGGAACTCTACTGTCCCATATTTAGCACGAATTTTGACAAACCTTGGCCGGGTTTCAGCCGAATTCCTGAGCAACGTGTCCTAATGCGTTAAGATAACTCCTGGATGAGTTCTTTACGAGGCGATTAGTGTAGTTTTTATTTAATTTATTAATTTTTTCACCTTATTTCATTATTTACTCCTACATTTTTTGACCGAAATGCGATACGATTTAGTGTATGCTAAAGTTTAAATAAGACAATACAATACATAAGACCAGGAGCAAATTTTCTTTAAACTCCATAGACGGTTCTCATCGTAGCGGGTTTGCTTTCCCCCGGGGTCTCATTTGCGATTCCATTTTAAACTGGGATATCATTATCATTTTCAAATACATTCAGTTGAAACCGGAATATTGTTCGATAAATTTTCTAATCCCCTAGCAGGTGATTTCATTACCTCGCTCTGATATTTTGTGCTCCAGCCCTTGAGCCTTGGGACCAGGGCACTGGACGCCAACATTGTCCCTGTATACTTTGATTTTTCTGGTAGCCTCAACTGCATGTACTCCTTTGCGTTGGAATCCCAGTGGAAATAAACGCGACCACCAACTTCATGTGGGAAGCTCACTGAAGCATGAATCAGTGCCTTGCCTTTCCGCCACTTGTGGCAGTAACGATCCGGATTCTTTCAGAACAGTCTATCAGTCGATCTGCTAACACGACTGGTAACTCGTCCCAATCTTATGGCAGGACATTTTCAGAATCCTGGAGGTTTCTTCGTCCATCGTTCATCGCCGAAGAAAATGCTTACTCTTCTTCTTGCTCGTGAAATTATATCCCTGTTCTCGAACTTCTTTCGCGTATCTATATTATTTCCACAGTAGACCACACGGATATTGGAACTTCCGGAATTCCAGTAATCAGCCGGCAGTTGTGTTCTTTAGGTCGATCTTTCCTAAACGTGCCCTGGGAAGCTAGTGGCAAAATGGATATCAGAAGTATCACAACATGTGATGTCCTAAAGTCAACGCGAAATTATGATGGGTAGCAATAACTCGGAGATCCGGCAAAATCGAACTGCTCATGTTACGTTGAAAGCAGCATGCTCAAATGGCATCACAAGCAGTTGAAGGTACTTAGTGAGGTCAACAGTGCTCTGGCACCTTGTTAAGCCGGGGATCATTTTTCACGGTGTTCCTTTCCGATTTGATTGTTAGCCGGTTTTCTTCTGCGTTACGTTATTGCGATTACAGATTCAACTGCTGAGGCATACTTGACTTGTCCACATAGTCAGTCGAACAGATTTGCTTTCAGATTATTCATCTAATTGAAATCAGTTGGCAAAATCGTGAACTTGGTCCCATGGAGCAATAACAGGTCTCTGGATCAAGGGACTCATGAATTGCCGTAATACCTCATTGAAATATCTCATCCGGAATGAGTTCTGTTCAGCCGTTGAGAAAATGTTTGTCCAAGTGTCCGACTGGACACAGTCTGAGTTCACCCGGACTATCGAATCTGGACGTGCTTTAGATCAGCACTCGTTTGCTATTCCTCCTAATCTAGTTGAAGCACCTGTCGCTTTTTCTCAAATCTTACCAATAATTAACCTATCTCACATAGGTCTTCTATGTTAGTGAATTCTTCATAACCCAAGTGAATTACAGTTTTATTGATTTATCGATGATCTCTGAGTTTCTGTTTTTGATCAATGACCTTCTACGTGCATCTCAGTAAGGTTCACCTTTTATTTAGTTTTCTTATTTTTGACTCATAGTACTAGTGGTCTGGAAAGTTGCAGCTGAACTTTTTTTTCTGTGAGCAGATTGCAGGTTTCGTGTAAAATAGGTAAACGCGAATATACTACAGCCTTTAACATCGATCACTCTGTTCCAGTATTGTTTGGAAAGTTTAATCAGTTGGTCGTCAAAGGACGGTACGATCTCTGTATGGTAATCGGAGATACGGGCATAAAACATGTGGCCTTCCGGTTGGTAGCAATGACAGCTTGGAATGGACTTTGCTATCCTCAGGTTTCCGTCATTTATTTTCAACACTATCATACTTACCGATCGACGTGTACCGTAACATTTTGAACAGCATGTACTAGGATGCCCCATCTGGACCTCAAAATACTAGGAATGTGACAAATTGGATCAAGAGGACAGAATAGAATAACCGATTAGAGAATGAAAAGTCATTATTTCGGTTTCTGCCTACAATATTTCACATTTGCTGCAAAGCAGCCTGATGGATACCGTCACAGACTGGCAAAACTGCGATTCTTAGAGGTGTTCTAAGTACTGAAGTATTGAACCTCCACGAGGATTGTAAATTACTGCCATCTGGTTTGTCTTTTCAGCGATCTCACTCCTGGTTGACTTGAAAGCAAGATATCATGTATTCGGTCAAGTGTAAAAATCGTTCATCCTGTCCAAGAGAAATCGCGTATCCGGGGTTGTACTGCGGCTAGTTCTGTTCTAGGCGTAAAAACTGCTACGAATCTAAATTCTCTGGTCCTTCACGGCGGTGATTGCTTGAAAAATAAGTACTATGGTGAAAAAAATTATGAAGGAACATTTTCAATGATAAACTTCAGCTAGCATGAACTCATGTGTTGCCAAGAGTGTTGATGGTTCCACTTGCAACCAACAGATTCAGCCGGATTATTTCACGGAGTTACTTAGCTTGTGCCTCTCCTTTTTTAATGCATCATGGCTGGTCGCCTTCCTCGAAGTTGGGGGAATGACTAAACAAGAATCATCGCTCTCAGCGATCAAACGGGCCTAGTGATCACTGCTGCTGTCCACATCCCAATTAGATTTGGCAACTATTGTGAGAAGATTAATTTTGCACTGAAAAGTGTCGATAGCATATTGGTTGTTCTTTATGTATTAGAAAAAATATTGAACACCACTGAAATTCCTGATACTTCCACCAGGCGTAAATGACCCAAAGTGAACAAATATTGCAAACACCAAAACGGAAATGAAGCTCTCAAACTCGAGACCGGCTAATATGTGCAAAACGCTTGAATAGACTTCCCACTTCCCGCGGCAGTCGGTTCTATAAGTTCGTAGACAAATCCTCTAGATTTGTTTCTTTTTGCATTTAAGATAATACAATTTGATCAAAACTCGAGTCCGTTTTCAATTTGTTCCCATCGACTTTTGTCGGTTTGTTTCACGGAGAGAAACAA